>JASDAP010000484.1:600000-764316 GCA_031216635.1 Dissostichus eleginoides | reverse complement strand
GTTAGATAATACGGATAAATACGTGACGTTAGTGACGCTAACTTACGGTGGCCGGCAGGTGCAAACTGAACAACGGCCCAAAACGCACACATAAGCAGGAAACACCTGCAAATAATGAAATGAAAAACAAACAAACACTGAAAACAAATACAACAGAAAAGATGCAAACTAAATACAACACACAAACCCCGAAAACAAACGCAACAGAAACACGCTGCAAATACCAAAACGATATGCAAAGTCAAAAGCACATACAAATCCATACCGGAAGTGCTCCAGGCCTCTAGGGGGCGCGCTACGTGGAACAGATTGATGTATGACCAAACATAGAGAGAACGAACAAGAGTGATGGAAATCGGGAGGAAAGAAAGTTCATTTAAGTGGAGAAAGATATAAGAACTAAGGTAAGTTTTGTTTTGATACATAGAGCGTCATATTTATATAGCTAGCATTAGCGTGCCTAACCACTACACCAGCTGAGGAGAGGATAGCTTCACGTGAAGAGAAGATAAAGTGAGGGAAAAACATTGTTAAAAGAGATGACAAATCGAGTGCAGGTAAATAACACGGGCCATAGTGAGTACCGCGGAAACATTTGAAGAGAGAGAGAGAGACATTCTTAGCAGTTTGTTTATATGTATGTATTTGTGTATAGATGTTGCAACTATACAGAGCTGTAGCAATACTATAAGTAACTATGGTCGGTGGAGAAGTGATCAAATGTGAAGAGGGACAAAGTAATGACAGGAGAGTAGTTTGCATTAGACATGCTCAAGAACAAATATAGAGAAGACATTCAAGGAGAGAGACAAAACACAGATTCAACGGTAAACATGATGTATCTTTCTATTTATTTAGCTAACCACTATTTAGACTATGTGTTTTTGATTGACTTGATTAATGGATTTACTACATCAATGTATGTCTTTTCAGGCTGCCATGTTTTGTCCTTTCTGTGGCCAACATCTGGGGACAGTTCAAGTGTTCTGTGGCTCCTGTGGCAAATGTACAGTTTTTGGCAGAAGTTGAACACAACAGTAAGTTCACTTTTTTTGTATTGTATCTGTTTCAAATGCAAGAAATAAGGATTCAACACACTCTGTTTAGAATACTAATTGGCAGATGCATACACTAGTTATCAGCATGAAGGACACATTTTTTCATTGTCTGTTTATGTGAAATATGTAGAAGCCATTATTAAATTGTAGACCAATGCATGATTAAATACACAGTGTATTAGTTCTATCTTTATAGAGAACATTATACTTTTAGAATCAGATTTTGAGACAGTGAGCGGCTGGGAAAGTCACATCGCCATGGGGCACAAACAGTTGCTATGACGTGATGTTTTCTTCGTATTCTCAGGCATTCCATAAGGAGGGTCAGGAACTCACGCTTGGGACCACCAGTGTCCACTCCATCCTCAGTTTGTCCCTCATCATCAGTGAACTTAACTGACATCTCATGAGAGGGGTCGAATGAGGCACGTTTGAAGCCGCGGATTGCTCCATCCCACACATTAATACATTAATACATTAATATTGAACCTGCTGCAAGATGTATTTGTTATTTTTGCAGAGAGTTCTGCAACAATGTCCTCCGCAGTCAGGTATTCTGTGCTGGGAAAGACAAAGTGATGTAATATTAAATGATGAAGCTAGTAATAAGATTTACAGTATAGAATAGAAAAATGAAGTGGTAATAGTAACAATTAAGACCTTTGCTCCATTTTGTCTTCTGGCTCAGACTGGCTATCAATAATGATATGTGCATACACATTTGTGTAGTTGCTGCAGTGAGAAGACAGTGGAATAATTACTTTCAAATACATAATATATGCATGACAGTCATATTTACAAAAGGATGTCGATCCTCTTCCTGTTTTTTTTTAATACATTGGGTTCTAAACTGACAACAGCACGTTTGTCATACTCCTGCACAATCCTTGTAAACATTTGAAATGGATGCAAGAAACAATATCTGATCTTTGAAAAATATTTGTGGGTGTTTTTTGTATCGTCTTCACTAAGATGTAAGATGTTGTGGGTGTCTTTTGGAAATGTATAAAAGTATAATTGTTCTGCTTCCTTGCAATGTTACCCACTGTGATTGGAGGCTATACAAACAAACAAATGTACAAATAAAGATACACCAAACAACTGTGTCACGATGCAACTGTCATCATCGTTTACCTATAGAAGTGTTCTGACCCGGGGCAGATTGGACCTCTTCCTGGAATGGGGTTGGTGCTCCATCCTATTTTTACCCAGGAAATAAGTGCAGTTGATCTAATGACAGTGTCAATAGCACACAAAGGTATTTATTGATTTCATGTTCACAAATTCAAACCTACATGGTATAATTACATTTTGAATTAGTCTTACCCGATCAGACGCTGGTTGTGGGTGCCTGAGAGGTCTGATAAGGTAAACAAAAAATTATTCAAACTACTGTACTGTTAAAACATTCTGCTTCTTGTGGCACAAAATAATATGTTGACAATGTTTTTTCGACCCTGGCAAACTGTTGTCCATTCTTGGAGTGCTCACTTTTTGAACATTGGAATGTCCCACACCTGCATACACACAAATGAGTGACTGAAATAAAATAAATTCACTTTAATTAAGAATAAATGCCACGATAGATCCAAACAGACCAAGGTACATTATATTGTTGACCGTCCTTTAACTCTCACATTAGGATTTACATTGGGGCACAATAAACCAACTCCTCTCTGCACCTATAATATATCTATATGATTTCAAGAGTTACATTTAGGAGCACAATGCTGTCTCTTGACTTGCAAGCTCTTTTACCAAACAAGCTAACGCTAGCTGGGTAAATGTGACGCTCTTTGTATCAAAACAAAACTTACCTTCTTATATATCGACTTTGTCCACTTTAATCAACTTTGTTTCCTCCGGCTTCAATTTGCATCACTCTCGTTCGTTCTCTCTATGTCTGGTCAGACATCAATCTGTTCCACGTAGCGCGCCCCCTAGAGGCCTGGAGCACTGTGTGTTTTGGGGTTTGTATGTGTTTTGGGGTTTGTATGTGTTTTCGGGTTTGTGTGTTGTATTTAGTTTGCATCATTTCTGTAAATGCAGCGTTTTTTGGTTGTATTTGTTTTCAGGATTTGTTTGTTTTTCATTTCACTATTTGCAGCTGTTTCCTGCTTATGTATGCGTTTTGGGCCGTTGTTCCGCGTTTGCACCTGCCGGCCACCGTACTAACTAGCTAGCTAGACGTACTGCACTGTTGTTTACACTTATTCTTTATTCAATTCAGAAGTTTACTAAAGTCATACAGAGGCTCTGTTATAGATAAGTTATACTTTATATTACATAAATAGACCAAAGTGAAAACATTTAGACCGGTATAGCCTACAGTACGGTGGGATTTATAAAATGCTACCCTGACGTGTAGCTGCTGTTTGCTTTATTCATTTCTCTGACATGTTGCAATGTTTTACTGTTTATTAAACTTTGGGTCAACATTACAACCTTTGTATTCAGCTCATGCTGCTTTGAGGTCGGGCAAAAAAGAGCCTATTTTAAATATTTCCACCAGATTTGATCATCTTTTATTTAGGTTCAAGCTTATTTAATGTATCCTAATCCCATAATAATAAGACAATCAAAAATAGACAGCACCCTTGCTTGATTTTTGTTTGTGCTGTGCTGTCAAAGGGATGCACGTGTGACTGTGATTTCATGTCTTTAGTTTTTTAAAAACCATAACAGTACATCATTTTAAATGATCCTTTAAGGATTGTTTGTCTGAAATGCTTAGAGTTACATTTTGCAACCCTGTGTTTAATATGATTAATTCACTTTTTCTCTGTAATTTGGACAATTCTGGAGAAATGGATCTGCTGGAGAAGGACCCCTAATCTGTGTGTGCACAGCGGATCATCAGAACAGAGCCTCCATCCACCTGGACCCCCGAGGTGCTGGAGAAGGACCCCTAACCCCAGCGGATCATCAGGACAGAGCCTCCATCCACCTGGACCCCCGAGGTGCTGGAGAAGGACCCCTAACCCCAGCGGATCATCAGGACAGAGCTCCATCCACCTGGACCCCCGAGGTGCTGGAGAAGGACCCCTAACCCCAGCGGATCATCAGGACAGAGCTCCATCCACCTGGACCCCCCGAGGTGCTGGAGAAGGACCCCTAACCCCAGCGGATCATGAGGACAGAGCCTCCATCCACCTGGACCCCCGAGGTGCTGGAGAAGGACCCCTAACCCCAGCGGATCATCAGGACAGAGCCTCCATCCACCTGGACACCCCGAGGTGCTGGAGAAAGCAAAACGGCGATCAGGAACATCCTCCACCCAGACCTCTGCTTACTGCCGTCCTACAGACTTGTGTCTTAGTTTCAGAATTTCATTTTGTATGTGTCCTTTCTTTAAATAGATATGTAACGATTATAGCTTGAGTCTGTCTGATTCCCCAAACAGCTGCTTCTATATACTTGCTGCACATATAATACAAATAAACAACTCCATAAACACACTTTTGCTGATATGTGTGTTACTGCTGGTGATGTTAAAGTACATGATTGATTTCCTCTGTCTCATGATGAAAGTTCTCATAATAGAAGACATGAAGCTGCAGAGAGAGGATGGATATATTCTTACCTCTACTTTGTGATTAGATGAAAATACAAAATGTAATTAACATAGTAATTGTTAAACACACTGTTTATTTCATTTACTGAGGTTTTAACCATTATTTCCAACATGTGTACATAAGCAGTGGAATAATAGGATATCTCTTGGTCATTCAACTGTCTTCAGTTCAGTTTAATTTTATTAATACAAAAAATAGGTCATAGAACATGTTTAATTGTGTATTTCAGCAGAGCGGGGGGTCACGGTGCTGCTGGACCTGGAGGTGCTGACCTGGTGTCAGTGGGACATCATCTGGGCTGGTTTAGGGGAAGAAGGAGAATATAAACTGTTATAAACCACAGGTAGATATTAAGATTAGAACACTAATATTGTTAAGAACTAATCTATACAACATGCTTTTGTTCATTTAAAAAAACATTGTTTTATTAGTACAGAAAAATTAAGACTTATTTTAAATATGAAATAATATGATTAAATTACATCAGCTATATATAATGTACAAGTTTCTGGATCCTTTTCAGCTGAGTTAGCTTGTAAGGTAATTTGCTAGCAGGCTGCTGGAGCAGCGCAACCGAACAGCGCGTATCATGTGACTTAAATACGAAGCGCTCCGTAGGCTAGCCCGTGGCCGTTTCTCAATGTCGAGGGTGTTTCTCAATCTCGGGTAAAGCTGCTCCAGAGCCACTATTTCAAGCATACTACGTCATCGAGTGCCGCCGAAGGACTGTTCCAATGTTCAGCATACTTGGAATTCTACCGAGCCCGGCGTACTTCGTTTGGAGAAATTTCGAGGCTGCACATGTGTAGACTCCGCGGTCTTAAAATCCCCACAATGCTTTGCGCACGGACCAATTTCCCCAAATCTGTGGCGGAAAATGTAAGGCGGGGCCTATCATATGACGCACACCTGCACACTTGCTCGCCTGTTCCATTCTTCGTTTTCCGAGGCTAGGAAGTATTCTTGCCTCGCTTCTGAAGCAAGACGCTCGGAAGACATGTGCTACCAAGCAAGCGTACTCGACATTGAGAAACACCCCGAGTATACCTGCTGCAGAGCCTATTTCAAGTATACTACGTCATCGAGTGGCGCCGAATGCTGGGCATTTAACATGCATTTAAACAGTCCTTCGGCGCCACTCAATGACGTAGTATACTTGAAATAGTGGCTCTGCAGCAGGTTTACTCGACATTGAGAAACGGCCCGTCTCATTTCGTAGGCCGCTCGGTCCAGCCTACCCGGTCTACGTGGGCTGGGTCCTCCGTGGAGCGCGTAGGCTGCGTACTCCGAAGGGTGCAGCCCCTGAATTGAGACATGGCCGTTGTCTCCAAACGGCGGTACTGCAACTTCCGTATCAGTCCGTGACGTCACCCGGCCCAAAACTACTTTTTCCCATTGACTAACATGGAGAAAGAGACGTCTGTAAATCGGTGGATAATTTTTTTTTAACTAAATAAACTACCCAGTATTAAATATTTGATAGCCCTTATTAGAATCATTCGGTCCTTAAAGTTGTAAAATGCACTAAAAGCCAAATCTAGATTTATTTTCTCTCTCCATTCATTCTATTGAGTCGAGATCGGGAGCTCGGGGGGCGGGGCTTAAGGGGCGCATGCTCTGTGAGAGCACATACGGGTTCTTCTGCTCTGGCAGCCAGGCATGCAGGGTAATCTGTGACGTTTCGCTCTCTCAAAAGCAAGCCCCCAGGAAGTGCGCCGGTGTCAGTACCATATCGGCTCGGGGTACCATATCGGCTCGGGGTCACATCCGTCGGGTCATATCCGTCGCTTACCAATGACGTCACGCGTTCACGCGTTCGCACGCTGATTGGTGTAACTAGGGGCGCTGACTAGGGTATACGGCGGGTCTGATCAAAGACGAATGAGAGTAGGTAGAGAGAGAGAGAAGGAGACGGTAAGAAGAATATAAGATATTTTCCCGCCACATGTAAAGTAAAATATGTTCTTTTGTTCTGTTTAAATTAATTAAAGTTAATGCTTACAAGTGCCAGTATGCAGTAGCCCTAATACTTACTTATTTCGTTTTGATTTTGATATTTGATTATGTTATACATTATCAAAAAATTATATATTATATATCAATACGATATACTTTTATATATTATATATTATGAAAAAGCTAATTTTTTCCATCTTGAAATAACGCAATATAATAGATTATTAAAAATAAGTATGTATTAAATGTGTATATATACGACATTTTTGCGCCATAGGTAAAGTACAATATTTCCTTTTGTTCTTAACTTTGACAGAAATGGATAGTTATTATACAGAGATAAAGCACTATGTGCTCAGTGGTGGTTACCATGATCTCACCATCGCCGCTAAACATCCTGATGCAAGGAAGGCGGCAATTCGGAAGGCTTCAAAGAAATACCTGATCAAATGTAAGTAACAGTTAGAATAAGACCATGGTTAAGTCACGAACATACGTTTTTATTATGAGGTATAAACCCCCTGTACATGTGACATCATCATGATTTTGCTCCTGTAGTGTAAGCACATATTCCTGCTACTTACTAGGCCTAACTGAAGTATTTTGTAGTTTTTTAGAACATTTAAATTATCCTTAATCTTTTATATTGTTTATATCTCATATAATATGTTTCCCTTTACTTTTAGGGATCAATAAAGTATATATCTATCTATTTATCTAATGGTGTTTTTTGGTGCAAAAGTGATCATACCTCTAATGGTTTATCATATTGCAATTCCAACATTTTCAGTAAATTGCAAGGACTACACAGCTTGTTTCTCCTTTTTCTTTTCATCAACACTAACTGAAGCTGGACTCGGACGTGCGACAGCGCCCGGGTGCGACACCCTACGGGTACAAAATCAAAATCAAGGTATGCATAAACAACCCTTAAGTAATAATAAATAGTAAAAATAAGTAACCCTTTCTTACTTGCTACCCTTTTCCCTCAACCTATCCTAAGGGAGTGCTTGTTCTTCTGTCTGTCTGTGTCTGTGTATTCTCATGTTCCGATTAACCCAGCCAAATTTTTCTTCTTTTGTGTCTATATCGACGCCGGGATCTGGAGTCGAGGCTGATCCTCTTGCTGTGGTACCACATCCTGGATCCTCTATCCTGAGTTCTGGATTAAGTCGTGGACCTCGGGTTGTGGCTGAACCTGTCTCTGCGGTCCCGCCTGGGTCTCGTCATGCTGCTAACATTCGGTCTACCTACGCTGTAAAAATGTATTATCTCTTCGATTTACACACGGCATCTATTGCACGTCTGTCCGTCCTGGGAGAGGGATCCCTCCTCTGTTGCTCTCCCTGAGGTTTCTCCCATGTTCCCCTTTAAACTGTGGGTTTTCTCCGGAAGTTTTTCCTTGTACGATGTGAGGGTCTAAGGACAGAAGGGGTCGTATTCTTCTCATACTGATATTCTGAACAAACTGCTGTTGTATTAGCTGTAAAATGTCTTTACTGTAGGGTATTTTTATTATTTGTACAGCACTTTGGCTCGACCAAAAATCGTTTATAAATGTGCTATATAAATAAAACTTGATTTGATTGATTTGATTTGAAAGGGTGTGCGCCAAGGTTCCATATTAGGACTAATCATTTATCAAATGCTGCTTTCCATTTTTATGCAGATGATACTGTTATTTATTGTTCATCCTCTTCTATAGAGCAAAGTCTTGATTTCCTCCAGTCTGCCTTTGATGTTATTCCATCCCATTTATCTCAACTCAAGTTAGTATTAAATGCAGACAACTCCAAACTCATGATATTCTCAAATGGCAAAAACTTAACTTCTTTTCTCCCCAACATTTGTACTGTTCAAGGGACTGACATTGACATTGAAAGGGTCACTACATACACATATCTAGGTTTTATATTGATCAGAACTTATCTTTCAAGTCACACACTGAAAATGTTGTTTTAAAATTAGGTTTCTCCTTTCAGACAAGGAAACATTTGATCTCTGCAACGTTTTTACCAGTATTGGATTCTGGTGATCTGCTTTACATGAATGCCTCTGACCAGTGCCTAAAGAGTTTGGATACTGTGTACCATTGTGCATTACGTTTTATTACATATATATATATATATATATATATATATATATATATATATTGTGAGTTTGGAATAAATATGCACTTTATGAAAATTATTAGTTGGTTACTGTTAGTAAAAAACAGTAAGGTTAATACTGGATGTTTTTACACTTGGATATGTTTTCTGTAATACTTGTAACATAATTATTCTCCAGTTTATGCATTTCAGTGACTTGCAGTTAATGCTCGACATGACAGTTTAAAGGGCTACTATGCTACTTTCAAGTTTTTAGAAGAGTAGTATTTAATACTGTGGAAAAATGTTTTTAAGGTACAATAAATGTCTACTGAATGTGAAATTCAAGTGAAATATGTGTTTATCACAGAAAAGGGTAACTGACAGTGAATGTATGTTAGTGGAACTGTGTCAGGAAAGCCAAGTGTTAATTAAAGAATGTTAATGAAGAACTGAAATGCATAGAAGAGAAAGTTAATATACATGATTTTATTGTGCAATAAAACAATCAGAGAAGCGATCTGCAAGGTGCTTAATACAGGTATCATCACTGGTCATATCGGGGACCTGTTACTATAGTTGAGATGTGAAGGGGGTTATGTTTTTTGTCTGTTCTGGGTTCCTGCAGTTTTTTGAACAGACAGTACACACGTTCAGAGGATGAAGCTGTTAACGTGCTGCTAACATAAACTGGCTGTAGCCCACAAACTGAAGCAGAATGATCAAGTTAAATAATAACAAGCTCCAGTGTTAGAATTCCATAATTCCATACTCGTAAATAAAATGACATGCAAATAACATTTTCTTGGCTGTGGACTTGTACGATGACAAAACGATGTAGGTTAGAGTTATCCTAAAAATAAGCTCATATTTGAATTCCCCATAAAAAACACATCATTTAGACACCCCCATGTTAGGATTTCCTTCAGATTCATGTTAGCACCTGAGTATGACCCGCCCTGGTGTATGATCAAATTTGATTTCTAATTTTAAATAAAAGGAAAGAAATTCACAGTTATTGTCAAACAGGAGTTAAATCAATTTCTCGCTTATTCTAAGAATGTATTTCACCATATTCATATTTAAATGTTCGGGATTTAATTACGTTGTAATGTTTGAATGTTAAAAAATAACAATCGACAGTGTAAACATAATTATGTAAATAACCCAATTTGTGTTCTGTGAAAACGGAAAAGGATTTTACATTGTTTTTGTTACTTTCGTTGCAGTGTCTTAAATGTCTTAAACTTCCTGTTTGAAGTTGTTCCTATGGAAACAACATGACGGAGAAAAAAGTAATATCTTCTACATATAATAACGGACAAAGTAAAGAATGAAGTGTAGGCTATGTTTAAATGTTCGGAATTTGACCGTGTATGGTGGCCCTCTTGAGTTGCCGTACTACAGCCAATGTGTGACGTCATTGGTAAGCGACGGATATGACCCGACGGATGTGACCCCGAGCCGATATGGTACCCGAGCCGATATGGTACTGACACCGGACTCTTGAGGAAAATATTCGTTGTGGCCAAACGGCGGTACTACACTGCCGTATAGGTTGCTTGGCCCGGAAACACTTTTTCCCATTGACTTACATTGGGAAAGAGTGGTCTGTAAATCGTTGGATAATTTTTTTTAAACTAAATAAACTACCCAGTATGAACTTTGTATAGCCCTTATTAAAAACATTCGGTCCTCAAGTTGTAAAATGTGCTAATAACGTTATTCTGAGAGTTATTTTCCTCGGCATTATGAACGCGGATCTAACCCACGGGACCGTGCGTGTAAAGTTTTACCTTTACCCATGGATGCACAATAAGAACGGATCCATATCGCCTTACTGCCAGCCCACGGAGCTGTAATAATGGATATATTGCACATGTTTGCTGTAATTCATCATTTGTAAAATATTATACTACATGGGCTGTATGATGTAAATCTTGTACCGTAAATGTTGTATTAAATAAAGTTAATATTACCGACATAGATTAACGTCCCTGTAGCTTCTTATTGCACTTGAAATATACCATTAAAGGAGTTGAACGTAGCTGTTTGCTATTACTACATAATACCACGCAGGGATAAGCCAGAGCGTACAACCTTTGCATGTGGGCACAACACGTTTTGACCCAGTTTGATTCCTTCGCTATACCATATGATATCGCCCGGGGAAGTCCTCATAGCCTACTTATACATATATAAATGAAGATATATGTGTCAAAGCTCTAATCAAATGAACAGTTGTATTAATTGTATTAATTATAATTGTATATATATATATATATATATAGTAGGGATGGGAATTTGAAAGCAAATGTATATTCGAATATTCGACCCCCAAAAAAACGGTTAACCGAAATGTACATATCCTGTAAAGGCAACCGAACAACAAATATTTGCCAGTGAGGGATATGGTGTGAAAAAAAAAAAATGTGGGAAAGAATTTCAAATATTTAAAAAAAAAAAAAAATTTAATTTTGAAAAATAAATAAATACATGTTCAAATAAGTATAGAAACCAAGTCGAATTTGTCAAATGTATTGAACTGGTGATCACAGTTTGAACAGTTGACAGCTATAGGCCTACAGCTTTCATGCTTAAAACATAACTTGGTTTTTAAATGAAAGAGGGATCATACACGAACATCATAACGGGTTAGGGTAACGTAACCCTATCACAACAGAGATCAACAACCTCTAACAGGGCCTATCACAGAATGCAGCTATTCAATACTCATTCTTCTTTAAGAATATGAGCATGTCTACTCAGGGGAGAGGCGGGTGCTGAGACGATTCACAATCAGGCCAGCTGTAGAGAAGACCCTCTCAGCTGGAATTTGGGCATAAGATGAGGTTTGAGTCTGCGTGATCTGCGTGTAGGGAGGGGCAGCAGCCACATCATTAGCTAGAACTAGCTAGATCTGATGGATCTGGACATAAGATGAGGTTTGAGTCTGCGTGATCTGCGTGTAGGGAGGGGCTGCAGCCACATCATTAGCTAGAACTAGCTAGATCTGATGGATCTGGACATAAGATGAGGTTTGAGTCTGCGTGACCTGCGTGTAGGGAGGGGCAGCAGCCACATCATTAGCTAGAACTAGCTAGATCTGATGGATCTGGACATAAGATGAGGTTTGAGTCTGCGTGACCTGCGTGTAGGGAGGGGCAGCAGCCACATCATTAGCTAGAACTAGCTAGATCTGATGGATCTGGACATAAGATGAGGTTTGAGTCTGCGTGATCTGCGTGTAGGGAGGGGCAGCAGCCACATCATCAGCTAGAACTAGCTAGATCTGATGGATCTGGACATAAGATGAGGTTTGAGTCTGCGTGATCTGCGTGTAGGGAGGGGCAGCAGCCACATCATTAGCTAGAACTAGCTAGATCTGATGGATTTGGACATAAACGCGAGTGAAGTATAACCGGACGCGAGAGAGAGATCAGTACCTGCAGCTCTGCCCACTGTGAGGGACCGGTGAGCGGAGCAAAATACACCTTTAGACCTAACACACTTAGCTATGGCACTGTCGTATACATTGAATTATTCCATTTGATAATATGTAATCAACTTGGGCACCCCTCCCAAAAAAAAAAAAAAAAAAAAAAAAAAAAAAAAAATGCAATAAAAATATTCATAACTCATATTCTCATATTCGAATACTTGAATAATTTCGAATATTCGAATATTCGATTAATTGTTCCCATCCCTAGTATATAGCCTGTGTTGTATATTTATACACACAAATGAACAACCTTGTGTTTTTTCAAAAAACAAATAACAAGTTGTATTTTAGTGTTGTTTTATGCTTATATAGATTAAAAGGTAATATAATATTGATTACAATTATTCTATTGAAAAATCCACCAAACATGATCAACAGGAAAGCCCTATGAAGGCATGGTATGGTTTGAAAAAAAGTTGAGGATGGGGTCCAGACAGTTCAATCAGGAGAGACTTCATTTTCTTTAAAGAACATTTATTGACACATGTCATATGATCAATGTTAAGTCTTTGGCGATTAGACCCCGATCCTGAAATCATATATCTAAAGGGGGAAATGCAGCCACATGTCCACATCACTGAGGACCTGACATGGACTCATCACACTAACACCATCACCAAAAAAGCTCGACAGCGGCTCTTCTTCCTCCGCAGGCTGAGGAGGTTCAACATGGACTCCAGGATACTCTGCAACTTCTACAGGTGCACCATAGAGAGTATCCTGACCTTCTACAGGTGCACCATAGATAGCATCCTGACCTTCTACAGGTGCACCATAGAGCATCCTGACCTTCTACAGGTGCACCATAGAGAGGATCCTGACCTTCTACAGGTGCTCCATAGAGAGTATCCTGACCTTCTACAGGTGCACCATAGAGAGGATCCTGACCTTCTACAGGTGCACCATAGAGAGGATCCTGACCTTCTACAGGTGCACCATAGAGAGCATCCTGACCTTCAACAGGTGCACCATAAAGAGCATCCTGACCTTCTACAGGTGCACCATAGAGAGCATCCTGACCTTCTACAGGTGCACCATAGAGAGCATCCTGACCTCCTACAGGTGCACCATAGAGAGCATCCCGACCTTCTACAGGTGCACCATAGAGAGGATCCCGACCTTCTACAGGTGCACCATAGAGAGGATCCCGACCTTCTACAGGTGCACCATAGAGAGCATCCTGACCTTCTACAGGTGCACCATAGAGAGGATCCTGACCTTCTACAGGTGCACCATAGAGAGGATCCTGACCTTCTCCAGGTGCACCATGGAGAGGATCCTGACCTCCTACAGGTGCACCATAGAGAGCATCCTGACCTTCTACAGGTGCACCATAGAGAGCATCCTGACTGGCTGCATCACGGCCTGGTACGGAAGCTGCAACGCCCTCAATCGTAAGGCTTTACAGGGGGGGGTGAAAACTGCACAGAACATGACCAGGACGGAGCTGCCATCCATGGAGGACCTTTACTCACAGCGGCTCAGGAAGAAGGCCCTCAGGATTACAAAAGACCTTGTGTTCCTGGTAGGGTCTCCCATGGCAAATTGGTCTCAGGCAAGGGGCCAGTAGAAAAGTGCGTGGGTGCAAGCTGCACAGCCCGAAGCTCTAGCACATTGACATGGCGTGCACCCTCCTGGGCGAAGAGAGGGACTGACCCTGGACAGTCCTGCCCTGCCGCACTGCACCCCACCCTGTGAGACATGCACCTACGGTGACACTCTCCCGGCGGGATGGGATGGCGCTCATGGGCACGCCCATCAGAAGATAGGCCCTGTCCCTCCAGCATGACAGAGAGTGGAGGCACTGCTGCGACACCATGACTTTCCTGTGCCACTTGGCGTCCAAGTGAAGGCTGCATGGGGCGCAACGACAGCAGGCCTAGGGGCACAACGGCTGAGGCAGCCGTCATTCTGCCCAAGGGCCGGAGGAACTGAATATAAGGCACCATCTTGCCCGGCCTGAAGATGGGAAGAAGGTGGGAAATGTCGTCCACGCGACGAGGTGTCAGGTAGGCCCTCATGGCGACCGAGTCTAGGACCATCCCCAGGTAAGTGACCTGTTGGGAAGGGTCCAGGAAACTATTCCCAGTGCTCACTGTTAGGCCCAACCGGGCTACGTGAGATAAGAGGCACGCCGTATCCTGGGCCACTTGAGACCGGGATGGCGCGCAGACCAGCCAGCCGTCTAAATACGGCAGGACCTTCACGCCCTGCGCCTGCAGGGGTGCGAGAGCTGCCACCACGACCCTGGTGAACACCCTTGGAGAGAGGGAGAGACCAAAGGGAAGGACCCGGAACTGGTAGTGTCAAAGGCAAACCTCGAGAACTTCCGGTGGTGAGATGCAACCGGCACGTGGAAGTAGGCATCCCTCAAGTCCACGGTTGCGAACCACCCCCCCTGTGCATGTGCTGTGGTCAGCATATGGAATGGCAGCACCTTCAGGAATCTGTTGATTCCTCTGAGGTCCAAGATCAGGCGAAATCCGCCGACTTTCTTGCTCACGAGAAAGTATGCCGAGTAGGACCCCCCGGGCTGAGCAGAGGGTCTACTGGCTCGATTGCGCCCCCTGGGAGGCGCCGGTAAGGCTCTGAGGCACGAGGCCGCCTAGAAGGCCGGTGACCGGGGGCACAAAAGCCCCCGGGAGGCGGATGAGTGGGCCGCTGGGACCTCCGCAGACCACCACTGTAAGCTGGTGGCTGAGTGCGGCTGCTAGAGGGGCCCCTGGGCCTGCTGGGAGTGGGCACAGGCCTATGCAGACCCGAGAGCTGCTGCCTGGTCCGCCTAGCTTGGGCAGCACGCTCCAGTGCCTACAGGGCAGCTGCCCCAAACAGCTCCCCTGGCTCGACTGGCACACTACGGAGGACATGTCTCCGACAGTGGTGACTGAGCAGGCCAAACCTGGCCACCAGTCTGCACCAATAAGGACATAACTCGTCCCGATTCCCTAGACATTAGGGCAAAGGCTTGCAGTGATGCATCACTGAGGCCCAGCAAAGAAGGCTCAGCCGCAGCCTGCTGCAGAGAGGTAGAGACAGCCAGCATCAGATGGGAGAGGGAGTTCCCGTTACGACCCGCTGTGTCCTCGGCCTTACAGAGCGGCTCATCTGTGACCCTGCCCTCAGGCCGAGGGCACCTGGCATCGGGAGCCAGAATCGGGGAGGCAATGGCAGGCTCAATGGATGGCAAGCGACCCAGCCCCACCCTCGCCGGATCCTGCATGGCAGCAGAGTGGGAGAGGGCCCTGGTGGCTCCCTCAGGTACTCCTCTGAAGGAGGAACCGTGAGAGTGACAGGGGCAGGGTTATGCCTGAAGAAGGCGCTAGCCTGAGCCGAGTCGGCCTGCGGAACCTGAGGCTGGAAGCGTGCCAGGGCCGCACGACTAGTGGCCGCCATGGAGGCGTCCTCCATGCCCTGCAGAGAGCTCTGAGCAGAGTAGTGGGAAGCCTCCTCGGGGGTGAGCGGGGCCCCGTCCTCCACCCCTTCATAGAAGAGGTTTAGCCGAAGCCGCTAGGGACATGGCATCCTCACCTTGGGGGTGAACCCATAGCCATCACTCCATCAAGTCGCCGGGAACGGCCAGACAGAGCTGGAGGAAGTTGTGACGAGGAGAGGTGTCCATTGGCTGCTGCCAGACGCTCCACCTCTGCGACTCTAGCCACCCTGAGCGCCCGAGGCATGAAGCTACAGTTCATGCAGGCGCTTTCAGTGTGAGAAAAAGTTTTTAGAGAGTACTTGTCCATGGACAAGTGAGTTTGGCAATTTACTTGTCCGAATACATTTTTCACTTGTCCAGAATGGACAAAAATTGTTCTTCGCCATCGTATTTTACATTTTCCCACGGTTTTTACGACACCGCTAACTTAAGTGAGCGGTAAGATTTTACTGCATCACACATAGGGTTGGGTATCGTTTGGATTTTAACGATTCCGGTTCTGCTTTTTGATTCCGGTTATTTTCGGTTCTCGATTCCGGTTCTTTGAGAGGGTAAAGATAATGACAAACTGGGAGAAATATATATTTATGAAAACATTAAGTCAAATCTGTATTCCTATTTACAAATCACTTCATGCTGTTTAATTTCTTACGGTTATTGAATACAATTATATAAAAATAATCTCTGCATTGTTTGGTTAGTTCTAAGTGGTGCAGTTTGAGAATGTACAATTGGCCCAGTCTCCTCTGATGTTACACTGCAACCTGCCTGTGAGACAGAGTCCAACCACACATTTCCAACCTAATAATAATAATAATAATAATATATTATATTTATAGCCTATAGGCCTAGCGCTTTTCTACAACTCAAAGACGCTTGCACGCTTACACATGTCCTGCAACACACATGCTGCAGCTGCCCAGCTGCTCACTGTTTGGAAAAGTAAATAAATAGTATTTTCATTTCAATAATGTACTTTCTATAGCCTGCTTCATAAACAATACTGACATCCCTGTGCTCCTCCGAGTCTGGGGGTCCGGGGATGTGAGGACAGCGCGAGGACACAGACAGGGAGGCTGCTTTACTTCATAAAGCGCTTCGAGATTTGTCTTGGCAGATGAGAAGCGCTATATAAATTAAATGTATTATTATTTATTATTATTAAAGGAAATGGTGGTCAATATTAACAACATAGGAGCTAAAACGCTTAATAACCTTCATTACGTGTTAGAGAAAGAACATAAGAAAGTTTGACAAAGAGAGACGCACCATGCAGCGATCAGCTGATACGGAGCATGGAGAGAGAGAGCTGCGGTCCGCGGGGCTCGGCCTCCGCCCCCTATCCTCACAACTCTTATTAATCCCGGGACCGGACAATTGTTATTTGTTCCTACTCGGAACCGAGTTTTGCTTCCCAACCCTGCCACTGTGCTACACGTCCCGTCCCACCCCGCCCCGCCCCCTTCTAACTGTACAGAAAGCGGCGAGATGCATTTCCTTAGGAATCAACAAGCAGAACCGAAACTAACATTTCTAAACGAACAATGGCGGACACGTACAATTTGCGAATGAGTTCTGCCTTTTGTAAACTGAATTTATCAATAATTTGTCAATAAATGAGGGCGAAAACCGTCACTTGTCCACCGGACAAGTCAATTGAAAGATCTACTTGTCCGATATTGTAAATAACACGTCCCGGACGGTGGGACGTGTGCTTTTTCGCACACTGGCTTTGCGTGAGACCCTCCCTCGAATGCTCGGGGCCAAGGCAAGAGGGGCAGCGGTCATGGCCGACCTCGGGCTCAAGAGAAGCCATACAGGCGCTACATGAATGAGCCATTCTGTAGGTAGCCAGATGCAGCGTAGCCGGGAGCGGGTGCGAGAACACAGCCTTCACCAGCTACCTGCTGAACGGAAAGAGTAGAGCAATGCTCCTACTCGCCGAACACAAAAAGGGATTTAACTACACCCACGTTACCAGCAGAGGGAGCAGGAGCGAGAGCACTGCCTTCACCTAGCCGGATTAAATAAAGAAGTTTAACAGGACAGTTTAGCCAGGCGGCTGCTGCTAGAGTGAAGCAGCGCGTCTACCAGGAGCGGGGGCGAGAACACTGCCTTCACTGGTTGAGTTAGTAACGAATGCCAGATGCAGCGTAACCGCTAAGAATCAAGCAACACGTCTACCAGGAGCGGGGCGAGAACACTGCCTTCACTGGTTGAGTTAATAACGAATGCCAGATGCAGCGTAACCGGGAGCGGGTGCGAGACCACAGCCTTCACCAGCTACCTGCTGAACGGAAAGAGTAGAGCAATGCTCCTACTTGCCGAACACAGAGAGGGATGTAAATGTCCTACACCCACGTTACCAGCAGAGGGAGCGGGAGCGAGTGCACTGCCTTCACCTAGCTGGATTAAATAAAGAAGCTTAACAGGGCAGCTTAGCCAGGCGGCTGCTGCTAAGAATCAAGCAACACGTCTACCAGGAGTGGGGGCGAAAACACTGCCTTCACTGGTTGAGTTAAACAATGAAGCTCAACAGAGCACGCAAGATGTTAGCCAAGCGGCTGCTGCTAACAATCAAAACAATACGTTACCGGGAGCGGGAGCGAGCACGCTGCCTTCACCAGCTGAGTTAAATAATGAAGCTTAACAGTACAGGATGTTAGCCAAGCGGCTGCTGCTAACAATCAAAACCATACGTTACAGGGAGCGGGAGCGAGGGCACTGCCTTCACCAGCTGAGTTAAGTAATGAAGCTTAACAGTACATGCAAGGTGTTAGCCAAGCGGCTGCTGCTAACAATCAAGCGAGACCAAGTCAAATAACACAAATGTTAAGACCAGATAATTAGCTTCTAAAGAAGAGAACAGCACGCATAGAACCGTAGTTACAGTAGTAACCATGGCCAGTGCTTACACGGCATAAAACCGTAGTTACAGTAGTAACCATGGCCAGTGCTTACACGTCATAAAACCGTAGTTACAGTAGTAACCATGGCCAGTGCTTAAAAGTGTCAGCCAAATGGCTGCACACTAGCGCATAATATAATATTGGGAGGGATGAAACCCTCTAGCACAATAAGGGCAACTTTATGGGAGAGGAAGCGGGAACACTGTCGTCACCAGAAAGTCTAAGCCAAACAATAAACAAGACAGCAATCAGGACAACTTAGCTGGGAGAGGGTGCGGGGACACAGCCATCGCCAGCTACCTGCTGAACGGAAAGAGTAGAGCAATGCTCCTACTCGCCGAATAAACAAAGCTAAGACCAGAAAACTGGCGTCTAAAGAAAAAACAGCACGGGTAACTCCGCAGGACACAGTCAGGCTGAGACTAGCTAGACAAGAAAACGCTGCTAAAGCTGGAAACTCAAAATGCTAATGATAGCTTGGCACAACGCCACGGTCAGAAAAAGTACAAAAGAGCACAACAAGGGCAACTTCTGGGAGAGGGGGCGAAAACGCTGCCGTCACCAAAAAGTTCAAGCCAAACAAGACAGTAATCAGGACAACTTAGCAGGGAGAGGGAGCGGAAACGCTGCCATACACCGACCAAGCCGACACCAACCTGTCCAATCGAAGTTTCTGCACAGCCGGCCACAGCTCCTGGAGAACGGGTAAGCCCGCGGCTCCGACTGGATCAGTCGCGAAGCTGCTGTTTGCAGAGAAATTCTTAGATCAAACGTTCCAACCGAAACGCTGTAGGCTACAAGAATGTAGCCACGGTACTCTCGCGCAGCGAGAAGATGAAAGGAACAGATCCTCTGATGACACCGGCATATGTAGCCGGTGTCACGTGGGTCACAGGTGACTTTGTTGTTATTGGTACGAGCTGCGCATGCGCGCGATGGACATATCAGTGCTAAAGCACCGCCTCTGGCGGTCAGTATAGATAGATCAAATAGAACGGGCCGATGACCGGGCAACATTAGCCCGTACCTGTGCACGTCCCTGCACTGGTGTCACAGAGTAAAGCACATGACTACAACATACTTAGGGTTAAAAACAGTGATGCATAGCACTCGCTGAGACAAGGAATGGATTTATCTGATTAGATGATAATACTAGTTCCGTGTAGGCTATGGGCAAACCTTCGTGGTCCTCTTTGGTGGGAATGGGATGAACTAATGCTGTCCGTTCCAGCGACAGCCTTTGTATTTTCAAGAAGCTTTTAAAAACTCACCTTTTAAAACATCTGTCTTTAGTTCATATATTTTAGTCTTAAAATTATATTTGTATTACTAAATACCATAAACATATGTCAGCAACGTAAACTAAAGTGAATCGGAAGAATGCATGAGAGGCACATAGTGACATGAGAATATTAGAATAAATAAGCAGCATATAGTGAGCATATAAAATAAACTCTGTTTTAGAAGCTTTCCTAGAGAAATATTCACTCCAATCCAAATCAATTTTTTGTTAAGTGGAGAAAAGCTTTTATTTATTCACTATTGTTCAAAGAAAGAAGGCATCATACCTCATATAGCACTTACATTGAACAATGTAGCTAGGGTCCTAGAAATGCGGTCCTAGAAATGCGGTCCTAGGAATGCGGTCCTGAAACTGCCAATAACACCCAGCTGCAGCCTCCGGAATTGCAGGAACATGCTACCATGGATGTATAATAAGAACATGCTACTCAGTATTTACTTTATTTCCTGTTAATAAAGCCAAAAAAAGACAATATGGTCTAGCTGCAGCCGCAGCAAGTACACGACACGCCCCCTACACGACACGCGGCTGGCTGTGGCTGAGAGACATGGCAGATTAAAAACGAATTGCAAACGTTATTGTAGCATTTTAAGCAACTATTAGGCAAATTAATTAATAACCTAGTCTATCCGTTTGAGACACAACAGTATATGACTTTAAGCACAAATAATTTTGTCTAATTAATAAATTAAAACAAAAAGGTGGCTTAGCAAACTTTATTTTTATTTTTTAGTACATATAAAATAGGTAATAATGAGATCATCTATGAATTATGTTTGTCTAACTGCTACACATGTATTTATACATAAATGTAGATATTTATGAACATCTAAATATAGTTGTTAAAGGTTTTAAGATATAAATAATCACATCATGGGGTCATTAAGGTTTCAAACAGGTTCATGTGAGGTAGGCCTACTATAACATGATAACATGATTTTTAAAACTAATTTCTGAATCTCACATGAGCCTGTAGTTTGGTATGTTATTGATATGGGCTGGACACCCCTTCACAATGATCATCATTGACTTTTAGACCAAATTAGGAGGGCCAGTCAGGCCACTAATGAGCTCAATCATTCACATGTATTATTACTTTATAAATTAAGAGTACTAGGGGTCTATTACAAAACCTTTGCAGGAATCGTCATGCATTCTGAATTTTTGAGTTTCTGCACTTTAAAAACAGGCATCATGGCTCAAAATCCTGTTCTTGTTTAAGATTATTCATACTAATTTGTGAATTTAACATCCATATTCACTCTTCAAAACTGAAACAACTCAAACATTTTTTTAAAGCATTGCAGGCCTAAAGCTCCACGTCAGTGACCTATATTTAATTTCTTCCATCAAACTTTAAAAATGGCAAACAGCATGTTTTTAAAGATTTAATCTTTTAAGAAACAAAATATCAACTTTGAACAGAAGGGTTTAAAAACACGTTTTTAATCCAAATAAACTTGAAACATAAACCTATTTGTTATTTCAAAATTCACTTTTATTGTCTGCGTGAAAGGCACAGTAGGCTATGAGCAAATACATATCAACATTCAAAAATTACAAAGTCATACAATATATACCATCAGCAGCGGCTGGTCAATGCGGGGCGCTGGGGCGCCGCCCCCTCTCATAATATCTCGAGAAGAAAGTATACTTAAACATGATAAACACAAATTATTATATTTTAAATATTATTAAATAGATGTGTTTCCTTGTACGATGCGCCAGCATGGTAGTCTGCATTCCGTCAAAAATGGTTGCGCATTTCGGGTATTTTTGTGTGAATACATACTTCCTGGTTGAGGGACGCCGGCCAAATGAGAGTGAATGGAAGTCGTTAAACTTTTGGTAAGCAGGTGACCAAAAGCTGCTCGCTGATTGGCGGCTTCAGATTCTCCCACGGGACGCAGCTCTCTGCGCCCCGGACCCTCCCACTTTTTATTGGCTGCGAATCGGTATTGTTTTCATGATCTTTGACCTGATGTGATTGGACCATGACGCTGTATTTTATGTTCACCCCCGTCATTAGTTTTCTGGATGATATTGTTGTCATGGCGACTTCCAGTGCGGCCGCAGAAAATTCAGTTTTTTCTTTACAAAAACACCCTTTCACAAGGCGTCCACTAAAAAAGAGAATAAAGGAGCTTGGACCGGACCGACCCGATTTAAAAATTAATCAGCAGGCAAGTGATCGAGGACGAGCTTACAACCGGGGCTTTACCCGCTCTTGCTACGATAAACGGAGGTGGTTAGCTGGATGTGCTGTTAGCAATGCCTTCTATTGCTTTCCCTGCTTGCTGTTTCAAAGTGTCGGCACCGAAGCGTTGTGGACAACGACGGGGGTACAAGATTTAAAACATCTTACCGAGAAATGCAAACGGCACGAAGGTAGCCGCGGTTATCTAGACAACAGTATGAGGCTAAACTTTTTGGGCAGGTTTAGCATTGCTGAACAGCTAGATGAAGGCTACAGGATCGGCATTAGGAAGCACAACCAAGAGGTGAGAAAAAACCGACACATCCTGTCCCGAATAATAGACTGTGTGAAATTTTGTGGATCATTTGAGTTGGCTTTGCGTGGCCATGATGAGAGTGAAGGCTCCGATAATCCCGGGATATTCCGTGGCTTGGTGGATTTTGTTGCCTCCCTTGATGGAGTGTTGAAAGAGCACCTTGAGAACGCGACTGTATTTAAGGGAACTTCAAAAACCGTGCAGAACGAGCTACTGGACTGTATGTTGTCTGTTGTTAGGGAACACATCATCAAAGAAGCCCAGAGCAGTGATTTTTTATCAATCCAGGCAGATGAGACAATGGATATTGCCACACAGTGCCAACTTGTTCTTGTGCTGCGCTACATTGATGATAAACACAACGTGCAGGAAAGATTTTTTGAGTTCATCCCTTTGCAGTCAGCTACAGCTGAGTCCATTGCTACAGCATTACAAGAGCGTCTTTCTGCCATCCTTCCTGAGGATCAGAAAAGCAAGCTCATCTGCCAGGCGTATGATGGAGCCAGCGTGATGAGGGGTGCCACTGCAGGTGTTCAGAGGAAGATACAAGATGTGTACCCAAATGCCCACTACATCCACTGCTACGCACATCAGCTCAACCTCTCACATATCCAAAGTGAGAATTTTTTTTTCTGACCTTGGTGGATTTGCCAGCTTTTTTTCCAGATCACCCAAGCGGACATGTGTTCTTGATAAAATAGTTGCCCATAGGCTGCCAACATCCAGCAACGTTAGATGGAACTTTCACATCCGTGCAATCAATACCGTGTTTGAGCACAGAGAGAACCTCATTCACTGTTTTGAGAGCATACGTGACTCTGGTAACTTTGACCCCAGTACCGTCAGAGAAGCAGCAGGCTTCGTTAGGCTACTGGAAGATCAGGATTTCAAGTTCCTTCTGCAACTTTTTCACCACATAATGCCACATGTGGACTTCCTCTATGCCAAGCTCCAGAAGAAGAACATAGATTCGGTCCATATACATGGTTGCATCCAGCAGTTCCAACAGGACATACAAAAGATCAGGTAGTAGCTGTATTCCTGTTATTAATATGATTATTATGCTTTCTCTCTTTTATTATTATATCTCTCTCATTATTATTATTATAAATTCTCTTTGTCCTTCACAGAGATTCTGACCATTCCATGGTTGAGCAAAGCAGTGGCTCTCAGCCAACAAAGAGGCGTCGGGCACTCAGTCCAGAGGACCATGTAAGGATTGCAGCAGAGGTGAGTTTATGGTGTAGAAATCAGTCACAGTATTTCTATTGTAATCTCTGTGAAAGGATGTTAGCCAACTTTTTACCTACTTTGCTTTGATGAAATGTGTTTATTGGGAACTAATACGAAAAGCATGAAATGTAACTGCAAGGAGCTGAACTAAAATAGCTACTTATAAAAAGCTACAATTTGAACAGTTACAAATTGATATTTTCTTGGTGAAACTAACCTGTGATTTATTAGTAGAAGTTATTGAATGTT
Source organism: Dissostichus eleginoides (assembly GCA_031216635.1). Lineage (NCBI taxonomy): Eukaryota > Metazoa > Chordata > Actinopteri > Perciformes > Nototheniidae > Dissostichus > Dissostichus eleginoides. Next base: position 740,495 of record JASDAP010000484.1, on the reverse strand, counting down.
TTGAGTAAAGGCCATGTGGAAAAAGGTTTTAAAGAAATAGTTGAATGCTTATGAAGAAACAGGGTTGTTACAGTTTTTTTTACCTTCTGAGCAGACACTTCTGCATCTCTAGGGATAGAAAGGTAACTTGCCTGTTGGTAACTTTAGGTGAAATGGGCATTTTGTCATCTTTACATATTACTTTTTTTCTTCTTCTCTCTGTAGGTCTGTGATACCATACTGGGACACACCAGGGAACGCTTCTCCTTTACAAACCACCTTGTCAGTGCCACCTTGCTGCAGGGGGACAGGTTTGAAGAGTACAAGATGGCATTTCCTGAAGATGCACTGAGAAACACCTTGAAGGCCTACCCAATGCTTAATGGAAGCAAGCTGAAGACAGAGCTTAGTCTCATCTACAGCAAGGAAGAGTTCAAAGCCTGTCGTGGTGCTATGGACCTATTCCAGTTGTTCATGGACAATAATCTTGAAGAAGTCTTTTCAGAGACTGTTACACTCCTAAAGATCCTCATCACCACACCCATGACCACGGCGGAAGCTGAGAGGTGCTTCTCCACCTTGAAAAGGATTAAAACCTTTCTTCGAAACACCATGACCCAGGAGAGGTTGAATGCATTGGCCATGCTGTCAATGGAAAAGAGTCTGGTGACAGAGATGACTGACTTTAATCAGAAAGTCATTGAGACATTTGCAGGCCAGAAGGAAAGGAGGGCAAAATTCATATTCAAGTAGTGCTATTGTCCATGAATCACGTTTCAATGTTTTTTTTTTGCGCCCCCCCCAACATTTTTATCACCAGCCGCCACTGTATACCATGTGCTAGGCCTACTGTCTAGGATTAAGTATGATGAGACTTTTCAGCCCGCGACCCCCAAAATAACAGTGCCAGAGACTGGCGACCCCCGACGGGATAGTGATCTCCAGTGTGCTGGGCAGTGTGGCGGCGGAGGGAGCCGAGGGCACCAATGGAGGAGAGGCGAACGATGACAGCAGCATCACCGTGGTGCAGATAGGGCCGAACGGGGAGTACCTGGGCACGGCGCGGCTCCCCGCACAGACTGAAGGGACTTGTTACACGGAGCCCATCACCGGGAAGCTGCCGGACCGAGAGTTTGATCCTGCCTGCGGAGGGAGAAGGCGGTCTGCTCGGCCTGCCCTTGGCTCTGGGGTCCCTCCTTAAACAAATAGATAAAAACCTTTTAAATAAAACATTCATCTTAACAGATAAGATTTGATCATTTATTTTAAACGTCTGGCCACAAACCCCATCTAAAAACAGAGGCTCTGTCCTAATTACCTGATTGCATCCACCTGGGTTTCTTGGCTCAACCAAATAACTTTATATAAGTTTACTTTAAACCACACTTAAAATAATAATATAATTATACATATGTACATGTCTACAGTATAGCAACTAATACATGTTTTAAATAAATAAACATTCAAATGTGAAAGCAACCTTCAATGAATATTTAAAACTTACACAAAATCAGATTCTTGTAAAAATTACAGTACATGCATTGTTCCATCTGTCAAGCTAAGATATACATATATCTTAGCTCTTAGCTTGACATGCTCATCCAGTTAGCATGTATGCTAACTGGACATGCTCACTCAGTTAGCATACACATATTTATTATTTATGTATTCCATTCCTTTAAATTGAATATTTAAAATACAAATTAGCAAAATAAACACACTTATACTGCTCTAAACAGCCAAATCGACAAACAACCGAAAATCCACAAGACGTGAATTACCTGTACTCGCTGCGCCATATTGTCTGTTGTCTGTTCTCTGTAAACCTCCATGTCTGAATAAATATCGTTGCGTCAGCGTCTCACGCGTTGGGCGCGCTCTCTTCTGACCATATTTGGAAGTACAACTTCCTACAACTTCCTACAGGTTCAACCTCCACCGGCTGCGGCTGCAGCCAGACCCTTCTCAAAAAAGAGGCCAGTCACGTGACCGCAAGAGTGTGACGTCGCTGAGAAAGATGGCCGCCTCCATGGGGGCAACGCTGTTTCTGTGAATCAGTTTACTTTTTAGATTTGTGTAGAGTAGTGTTGTAAAACAGCTTTTATTCAGGCGTACATTTCACCTGAGTGTTATAGCAGTTGAGGCAGAGATGAAGACCTTCTGTGGCAGAGCCAACCCCACCACCGGAGCCCTAGACTGGGTGGAGGAGAGCGAGGAGTACGACTACCACCAGGAGATAGCCAGGTAGCTACGAGTTAGCATAACACAGAGAGAGATGCTGCACAGCTCAGAGATAATACAAGTATGTAATATAGTACTTGGAATTATTTAGGAGCTCTGCAAACACTTCAAATCATGGGAGCAGTTAAATGTGTTTTATGGTGTGCTGAGGAGAAAACAGTATTGATTCTGTACATTCAAGGCCGGTGTTGTGCCTTAGGTTGAAGGCTTGTCGTAGATGGAAGCCCTGTTCGCGGGGACGCGCAAAAGTGACGTCATCGCCTGTATTGAGCGTTTGCCTAGTTTTCTAAGCTTTTTTCTCTCTTTTGAATGATATATTTCCCATCAGATTAAACAGCAAACGGCTGAATAAATAATGTGCATACAATTGCGAGGTGGCTCGTTTTAAGGACACAATCTTCGTATTGGAACAAACTTCCGTTTTTAAGTGTAGTCCCACTCTGTTATGTTCCCCCTTTCTACAGAACAGACAATGAAAGGATAAAATGTCATTTGTCAGTATAGTCCTATTTCTTAAAACCTTCTCTGTTGTTTAAGTGTCTGATACTTGATAACCACGAATAGTAAGCAATGATATAACAGTAATGATATAACATATATGATAATGTCAGACACTGTGTTATTCTTAGGGATGCTCCGATCGATCGGCCGCCGATCGATATCGGCCGATACTCACTCTCTACCGATCGATCGGTGCTCTCTAAAAATGCCGATCGCGAGAGCCGATCGCATGACGTAAAATTATGACGTAAAATACATGACACTTTTCTCTGTGCGCAGCAAAACAAGCTCGCCAAAATGGCTTCACCAGTCTGGCAGTATTTTAAGGTGTCCAAAAATTACAATAAAATAGCGGTGTGTGAAGCAGAAATCCTGCAGCTCCACCCGCTGTGACGGACCGCTGAGTGGAGCAACACACACACTAGGAGTTAGACCTTACACACTTAGCTATTTTATCTACATCTGGAACCAGCTAAACTAGTTATAAATATGTTTATTCTTCACTCTCGGGTCACTCTTACTGGATCAGTGAGCTGCATGAGATAGGATAGGAGAGAGAGAGGAAAAGAGAGCGCTTCCGCTCATTTCTCCCGTGTTATTATACAAAGTTAATGTAAACTTGAATAATGTACTTCATTTGAATGTAATAATTATGTTGGTTAACCCATTAACTGAGTTTTAAACATCACTTTAAATGGAAGATCCCCATAGGCCCCGCCCACTTGATCGGATCGGCGATTGGTATCGGCCGATACTGATTCCGGCGATCGGTGATCGGCCCCAAAATTGGCGATCGGAGCATCCCTAGTTATTTTCAATCAAGCCTAAAAGATCATTTGTTCAAACTAGCTTCACTCGCTTTAATTGCTCCTTTGAATGTAATTTTCCTCTGTGGTTTCCTACTCAACACATTTTTGAATTGTAATGCCACTCATATTTTATTTTTTATTTTAAGGTGACATTGAATGTTTTCAAAGGTGCCCTAAAATAAAGTGTATTATTGATCTTATATCTGTGCCTATATCACACTATTAATGTTCCTTATTTTAGACTAGGTTAATCCTGGTGTCAATAGGGAAGATCTGCACTGTTCTCTACATAACATGTTCAGCAGAGCAGGTATTTCTCCTGCCAGATATGGCACCCCCCCTACAACTTTGTCCAGGACAGTCACACCGTCACCAAAATCACACTGGTGTTTGCTGTTCCCCTCTAGTTTGTGCTCACAAAAGCATTTTACTCGAGACTCAGCAGGTGAAAAACTAAAGAGGGGCTTCCATATCTGGCAGAGAAGGAGTTGTGGCTGCCGGATTTGGAACCCCCCCTATTACTTTGTCCAGGATAGTCACAACGTCACCAAAATCATACTGGTGTTTGCTGTTCCCCCCCTGCTGGGCCCAGAGTAAAATGCTTTTGTGAGCACAAACTAGAGGGGAACAGGCAACACCAGTGTGATTTTGGTGAGTGTATGACTATCCTGGACAAAGTTATAGGGGGGGGTTCCAAATCCGGCAGCACCAACACCTGCACTGCCGGATATGGAAGCCCCTCTTTAGTTTTTTACCTGCTGGGCCCAGAGTAAAATGAGGTGACGTGCCTTTGTGACGTGCAACAACATTAACATGAACCTTTCTGTTGGTCGCTTGTCAGCAGACCCTTCACGCGATGGCAGAGCGAACAGGTACAGGCAGGGCTCTATAGTTTAAATCTACCACCCACTAATAAACATATGGACATGGGTTACTATTTCTAAAATTAGGGACCTATCCATGTGATTTTAAGTGGGGGTGGACCTCAAATCCTCTAGGGGGGTCCGGGGGCATGCTCCCCCGGTAAGATTATTTTTTTTTTGGTTCATTTATAGTTGTAAGTGTGTCTGTGCTCCTGAATCAGCCTCTCCTGTGTCCCTCCTCTCCTCCCTTCTCCTCTTTGAGGCAGCAGCAAAGACTAGTTTTTTTTAAAAGTGTATCTTACCTTTTTTCACCTAGTTAACTTTTGTATTTTTTATTCATGCATATTTTACTAATCACTACCCCCTCAAATGGAAATATGTGTTTACATAAATTATTATGAAGATTTTTTTTTAAATGTTGAAGTTAAAAGCATCAATCTGGTGCACTTAAAATTAAGAGATCTATGGATACATCTCTCGACATCCATATGAAACAGAACTGGAAGCAGATTTTCTTTTTCTTTATGGATATTTTACAAATCACTCCTTTTAAACTGTATTCTTGTTTATTAATAACAACTTTTTTTTACTGTCATATAGTATTTTATACCTGTTTTTCCTTTATTCTCTTATTTTTTTATAATGATCATATAAAGATGTGCCTTTACCTCACTGGTTGTAGAAAAAGCTTCTTATATTTGTTAGCATAGCTAGCTAACCAGATGCTAATAACAACAAAGTTATTGACTGTATGATCAGTGTGACAGATGAACAGATCGCCACTGGGCTTTCAACTAAAGACACAGCCACGCAAAACTGCGGCATGTGTACGGCTCCTTATGGGTACTGCAATTTGTGAAGTCCCGGTCCGGAGCGGCGTTCCGTGCTCTCCGGCAGAACTACAGCCTTGTCAGACGAGACCTATACCACGCAGTGTTTCCCCTACCAATGTCTTGGCGGGGCGCTGCGCCCTGCCAACGGAGCCCCGCGCCCCGCCTGAAATTCAAGGTGTTTTTTTATTTAAAAAAATATATATATAGCACCAAATTGCAACTGAAGTAATCTATCTACGGTCACTTTTCACATTGAGCATGTGCTCTTTTATTAAATGAACTAAACGCCTATGTTATTTATCCAATGTATGTGCATGTTTCAGTGTCCACTACTTTGCGTATTCACATTCTCCCTCCGCTCTGTTTCTGAAGGGCGGGGCTCCGACTAAAAAAAGTCAAACAAATCTGCATTATTGCCCCGAGCTCTGCTGTCTGCCAGTTTGTGTCCCCCCAGTTTCAAATTCGTTTATTATTATTTTTTAACCTCAAGCCGTTATCGTCACGGAGGAGAAGGACACACACAGCCTGCCCAGGTGGACGCGCGCGAACGCGACAACGAAGGTAGCGTGCGCATTCTAAAAATAGCTCACAGATGGTGAGCAGGTACCGCGGTTTTGAACTACAGTATTGAATTTGACAGAAAACAACAATGAAACGCCAGCAGAAGAATAGTCTAATGAGTTGGATGAAAAAAAAGACAGGAGATGTGAGTTGGTAAATTAGCTCAGGATAATTGGATGTTCTGTCTACACCTGTTGATGTGAGGCTAATGCAGGATTTGCTAGCTTGATGCTAACGGCATTTAGCGGCAGTGACTCAACAAATTGCCTCTTAAAATGTATCGTCAGCAATGTATGACAAGCAGACTGCTTGTTTAATGTTAGACTCACACCAATAGCTCAATATGATCATAACACGATTGCTTTCATATCAGAGATCAGATGAGGTGGAGCTGCCTCCAGCAATAGAGGATGAGGCAGAGAGAAGCTGCAGCAGCACAGGGTTGCAGCAGGTGTGTTATATGCTGTAGTCAGCTGATTTAAATGTATCAATGAAAGGAAGAAGTGTAGGCTACATGATACGAAGGGAATACAGTTTGAATAAAAGTAATACAGTTGTTTAATGTTAGACTCACACCAATAGCTCAATATGATCATAACACAATTGCTGAATTTTTTTTTTCCGGGTTGGGGGCGTACCCTAGCAGCACCCTGCCAAGGCAGTAAACCTAGGGGAAACACTGCCACGGTGATGACACGTTAGGCTCGTGTTGTGTACAAGGACCCTGAGGCCAGGAAAAACAGGCACTCGCTTGTTAAATTATTTTGCGGTCTAGATTTCTTAATTTTTGCGTGTGTTTATAAATTACCTCGAGGGCCGTACCAAATGGTCTCGCGGTCCGTATACGGCCCGGAGGCCGGAGGTTCCCCACCCCTGATCTAAACACTCAGAGTCCTTTACCTCACCTGAGCTGAGGTTATCCCAAGCTTGAATGACACACAGAGACCAATCAAGGGCTTTGACTTATGATCTGTATGTGGCCATGTCGGCAGGCCACATCATGTAGACAGCCAGTCACCCTGTGTGAGGCAGACCCACATTTGCGCAGTGTGGCATTCACAATACATACAAAAAAATCAAAAAATCCTCAGGCCAACAGGCCACTTAACAGGCCAGGCCATCGGGAAACCCCCCGGTCCTCCCGATGGCCAGTCCGGCACTGGGTACAGGAGGCGTAGAGCGAGGGATCATTCTCCACAAGTGAATCGATTGCAGATGGAGTCGTGGACGAAAAAAAAAAAAAGAAACTAAATGGGTCGCGAAATATACCTGGGCGGCCCGCCCAAGTAAAGTGTATGTGTGGGAAACCCTGCACATAATATGAGGGATAGCCTAGTTAATGGCAAGAAACATATTAAATCCCAGGCTCCTCAACAATTCAACATACAATATACTTAACACAAGTTAAATTCGGAAGCAAAAGAGTGTTATACAATAGTGCAAGTGACATAATGGTGCAGGTAAAGTGTACGAATTGCAAGAAACAAGCATTCCTACTTTATTTTGAAATGCTGCGTCCTCATAGTCTATAACTCAATACTACTCGTATACATATGGCGCGTTTCCACTACAGCGCGGAGCCCGGTTTAAGAGGGCTGTGACGTCAGCGGCCCGACTTTGGTTGCGTTTCCACTTGGCCTAGTACCGGCCGGCGGGTCCTAATTCACAGTTTTTCTGGCCTCATAAAATCGTGGTTCTAGGGCCAGGAACAACCAGGCTGAGTTGTGACGTCAACACTCTCGACTGCTGATTGGTCAGAGAGAATAGTCACAATCGGCGCGTGAGATAATCCCTGGCGTCGCATATATATATAGCGAAGCTTGCAGCATTTTTATAAACAGCATTTTTGTCAACAGAGGAGCTAAAATGGCAAAGAAAAGCACGCCGTGGTTGGTCGAGGAAGTGACGACGTTCCTACATTACATTGCAGATGATAAGATCCAGCGGGAGCTCGACGGGACAACTCGCAATATTAAAGTATTTCAGGAGGTCTCTACACAGATGTCCACAAGCGGCTACTCGAGGACTGTCATGCAGTGTAGGGAAAAACTCAAAAAGATGAAGAGTGAATATCGCTTGGTCAAAGATAATAACAACACGAGTGGTGCCAGTAGGAAAAACTGGAAGTGGTTTGAGCTAATGGACACCATTTACGGCCATAGACCGGCTAGCGTTGGGAGGGATGGAGGCCTGGACTCTGCAACGGCGTTACTGGAGTCTCTGCATGGTACGTTTTTTCTAACGCTCTGTTATTTGCTTGAAAGCGTTGTGTCCCTATCTGTTCTAAAGCTCACTTCTAACAAATAAGTCTATTTTATCCTTACATTTATGTTCGCATTGAAGATGGCGTCACGGCAGTTTTAAGCAGCGTGACTCCGCCCACCAAAAAGCCGATCGCTCCGCCTACACTGCGTTACTATAGTTACTGCCCCAGTTCCTAAACTGTAATGGAAACGCGCCATCAAGTGAGCTGGTCCTAACAAGGCCTAACGAGGCCGAGCGAGGCCGAGCGAGGCCGGGCTCCGCGCTGTAGTGGAAACGCGCCAATACATACCTGTCTGTCTGTGTAGGTCATGTGTATTTTCATGTATTTACGTTGATATCTGCACTGTAGCATCATTAGCATCAACGATGACAAATGAGTACACAATTTGATCATTCTAATGATGAATGATAGTGGTGTTTTTATTTAGATATTTACATGAAAAAACATAGTGAGCAGAATTAATTGCATTCATTTACAGCTTTAAAATAACACTTTTTTTTTGCTGACATTTTTTGTTGGTGATGGCTGATGTACACATGGATAGTAACATATCAATGACAAGTTATTAAAGAGCAATATATCACAATATATAGGATGTTTTTCCAAATCAAAACATCACAAACTGAACTTTCCCAAAGAACACAAGCACAAATCAGGAGTTATCAGACGTTGACCCTTTTTAAAAATGTTTCATCTACAGTAAAGTATTGCTTGATGAGATTTTCTTCAAGTTACTGAAACAGTAGCACCAATAAATGCAACCCTGGTCCATCTGAATCTGTTTCCATCTGGACCAACTTGTGATGTTGTATTTTCAGGTCCTGTTACGCTGATATGCTTCATGACCATGACAGGGTGAGTGTTAACCTTCATTTCAATTTATTCACCACACTTGCTCTGTTGAATTGGTCTTCAGAGCACCTGCTCTTCTTCAGTGTGACACTGACAAGGCAGCTGATGTACTCTGTTCCTTCAGAATCTGAAGTACTACCAGGGCATCCGGGCGGCTGTAGGCAGAGTGAAGGCGCGGGGTGAGAAGGTCATCGTCCTGGACATCGGGACAGGAACAGGCCTGCTGTCCATGATGGCTCTCACTGCAGGAGCTGACTTCTGCTTTGCTGTGGAGGTAGAGATAGTACATGACCAGGGACCATTTGTATCCCCCCATTTCTCCCCATGTGTTGTATCTACAAAAAAATGTGTAAACGATGAAAAGGGAATATGTAAAAGTACATGTTTTAAGTAACTTAAAACCAGGCTAAACGCTATCCCAACAGTGATGTCATGGGGTCTTGAGGTCATCTGTAAAACAGCAAAACCAAGATTCTTATGTTGTGTAAAGTTGGTTTTTAATGTATACCAAGAAACAGTTCACATCTTGTTACTGTTACACGTATTCAGTAACTCAATCATGGTTTTAGAAGTTTTAGCAGACACAATTAATTCACTTGCAGTTTTACCTTATAATATAATTAGACACACTGCTACAGTTGTCATGTCTCTGTCTCATCTTCTGTTTCCTCTGTATCTGCAGGTTTTCAAACCGATGGCAGAGGCAGCACAGAGCATCGTGAAGAAGAACGGCTTCTCTGAAAAGATCAAGATCATTAACAAACACTCCACTGACGTCACTGTGGGGCCAGGTCAGACACACACAGCTGCATGAATACTGATGTCCCTTTGACTGCTGGGAGTCACATGCATCTGTCATTTATACGAATCCAAATCTGATTCTCTGGGAAGAGAGGTGAAGAGATGTTTGTTGCTTTGACTGTGTTGATGACGTGTTGTCATTTATTACAGATGGAGATATGCAAATGAAGGCCAATGTTCTGATCACAGAACTGTTTGATACAGAGCTGATCGGTGAAGGAGCGCTGCCCAGCTACGCCCATGCTCACCAGAATCTGGTCCAGGTGTGTGTATGTGTTTCCTTTATTATCTCAGCCTGGCATGTTTGTATCTCTGTCTGTCTGTCGCAAAATGCATTTTCCCTCTACTGGCTTGGCTAAAAACAAACCTTACTTAGTCTGTTTGCAACCCACGTTTTTCCTTTGGCTTGGTTTAAAAACTGGCAATTTGGGCCTCCGTATAGCTCACCTGATAGCATTAGCAGCTGATATACTGGGGTTCTTTCCCCACTATGAGGACCCAGGGTCGAATCCGGCCATGGGACCTTTTACATGTGTCATCCCCCCTGTTTACCTCTTTCGAATAGGCACTGGTGGCCCTAAAAAATAATCTAAAAACATTTACAAAATAGCTGACAATTCCATATATTATGATAAAATTAAGCACAATAGAAGATTTATACATCGTTTTTGTGGTACTTGTCGCCAACTTGACTTTGAGGGAGCCGGGAGGGAAAATAGAGTGAGTTCAACTCTTTGTTCTTTGTGAGAGGACAGGGAAACAATCCTGGCTGAATTACTATTTTCAATAAGTGAATACATTTGCATGATGTGACATGAATCTGTTGGTTGAACATCAGTCAGAACTTTATGAATTTGGTTAATACCAAAAAAGTCTGTTAAATGTAGTCAAAAACAAGGTGCAGACCATGTGTGATCTGGCTGGTGGTCAGTTGTGTGTCATCATGTGCCCCCCCCCCCCCCCCCCCCCCCTGCAGGAGGGTTGTGAGGCGGTCCCGCACCGGGCCACCGTCTACGCCCAGCTAGTGGAGTCCGAGCTGCTGTGGAGCTGGGCTCAGCTGCAGCCGGTGGAGGTGGAGGGGACCCGCCTGGTCCCGCTGCCTACTGGGGGCCCCTGTGCTGGAGCTCATGCAGTATGCGACATCCAGCTGAGCCAGGTGCCCCCCCACAGCTTCACCCCGCTCGGTCCTCTCTGCACCATGTTCAGGTATGAAAGTAAGAAACTTGTTCTCCAATCTATTTCTCTTGAAATCAGTGTTTCACACCCTGCTCCTCTCTCCAGGGTGTCCGCGGGGTCTTAAAAAGTATTAAAAGTTGATAAATCAATTTAGCGAAAATTAAGGCTATTAAAAAGTATTAAACGGCATTTTCCAAGGTATTAAGAAGGTCCACAGCAACGACAACATGAAACACCCTTTAATTTACTGCAACGACATGTCGGGAAACCCCCTCAATGCGGCCCCATGCATAGCGCGCTGTCAAATGCTGCTTCTTATTTTAAGTTTTGTTGCCTTGCTCTGCTCTGGGGGGGGGAGGGGTCAGAGTGTGTTGGGGCGCCACTGATGGGGATCAGAGCTGTCCGGTCCCACATGCTAAGTGCTAGCCAGAAAGTCGCGGTGTTTAAGTCCCGACTCTCCCGATGGCCAATCCGTGCCTCCCCTGACTGCACGTTGCTGACACACACCGCTGCAGTGCAGACTCTCTGCACGGAGGAGCCACGGAGCAGCAGCGGAGTCCGGGCGATGCGGCTCCTCCAAGGAAGATACACACGTTCACTAAGCCAGAAAAACTATATCCGGTCACAGAGATCTGCTATTTTAAAGTAAAGTCAACACATATCAACCCTAAATATAGTCTATATTAAGAACGAGAAAAGTCTTAACATATATATTATTTTTTGTAGACATGACAAATGTGCGAGGGTGATGACGTCAGAGCATCGTCCTATGTGCCTAGCTTAGCCCCGGACAGCCCCGGTCCAATTTAAACCCTGGGTATTTGTGAGGGAGCTCCTATATGGCATTACCCCGCTGAAGCTCACCAAAGTTTAATATATTTCATAGTTCAAAGTTTTGTCAATTGTTTTGTTTATTGGTCAAATAGTGATTTCTGAGGAATTTGACTGGAATGAAAGAGCACAAAGTGTGTCTACAGAAAGAGCTCAAAGTGTGTCTCAGTGTGCGAAAAAGCACACGTCCCACCGTCCGGGACGTGCAATTTACAATATCGGACAAGTAGATCTTTCAATTGACTTGTCCGGCGGACAAGTGACGGTTTTCGCCCTCATTTATTGACAAATTATTGATAAATTCAGTTTACAAAAGGCAGAACTCATTCGCAAATTGTACGTGTCCGCCATTGTTCGTTTAGAGATGCTAGTTTCGGTTCTGCTTGTCGATTCCTAAGGAAATGCATCTCGCCGCTTTCTGTACTGTTAGACGGGGGCGGGGCGGGGCGGTAAGTGTAGCACAGTGGCAGGGTTGGGAAGCAAAACTCGGTTCCGAGTAGGAACAAATAACAATTGTCCGGTCCCGGGATTAATAAGAGTTGTGAGGACAGGGGGCGGAGGACAGGGGCCGGAGGAAAGGGGGCGGAGGCCAAGCCCCGCGGACCGCAGCTCTCTCTCTCCATGCTCCGTATCAGCTGATCACTGCATGGTGAAGCTTAGCGTCTCTCTCTCTCTCTCTCTCTCCTCTTTCTACACACAGCGGATCCGCTGCCCGTTTAACAGCCTCATCTTTGTCAAACTTTCTTATGTTCTTTCTCTAACACGTAATGAAGGTTATTAAGCTTTTTAGCTCCTATGTTGTTAATATTGACCGCCGCCATTTCCTTTATGAAGTAAAGCAGCCTCCCTGTCTGTGTCCTCGCGCTGTCCTCATATCCCGGACCCCCAGACTCGGAGGAGCACAGGGATGTCAGTATTGTTTATGAAGCAGGGTATAGAAAGTACATTATTGAAATGAAAATACTATTTATTTACTTTTCCAAACAGTGAGCAGCTGGGCAGCTGCAGCATGTGTATTGCAGGACATGTGTAAGCGTGCAAGCGTCTCTGAGTTGTAGAAAAGCGCTAAGCCTATAGGCTATAAATATAATGTATTATTATTATTATTATTATTAGGCCTATCTGTTGGACATGTGTGGTTGGACTCTGTCTCACAGGCAGGTTGCAGTGTAACATCAGAGGAGACTGGGCCAATTGTACATTCTCAAACTGCACCACTTAGAACTAACCAAACAATGCAGAGATTATTTTTATATAATTTTATTCAATAACTGTAAGAAATTAAACAGTATGAAGTGATTTGTAAATAGGAATACAGATTTACAGTTTAGTTCCCAGTTTGTCATTATTTTTACCCTCTCAAAGAACCGGAATCGAGAACCGAAAATAACCGGAATCGAAAAGCAGAACCGGAATCGTTAAAATCCAAACGATACCCAACCCTATGTGTGATGCAGTAAAATCTTACCGCTCACTTACGTTAGCGGTGTCGTAAAAACCGTGGGAAAATGTAAAATACGATGGCGAAGAAGAAGATTCCAGTGGCCCCAATTTTTGTCATTCTGGACAAGTGAAAAATGTATTCGGACAAGTAAATTGCCAAACTCACTTGTCCATGGACAAGTACTCTGTAAAAACTTTTTCTCACACTGTGTCTACAGAAAGAGCTCAAAGTGTGTCTACAGAAAGAGCTCAAAGTGTGTCTACAGAAAGAGCTCAAAGTGTGTCTACAGAAAGAGCTCAAAGTGTGTCTACAGAAAGAGCTCAAAGTGTGTCTACAGAAAGAGCTCAAAGTGTGTCTACAGAAAGAGCTCAGAGTGTGTCTACAGAAGCAACAAAGCAGCATACTGCATTCAACCTGACCTTGACAGAGAGGTTGAAGTTCATGTGGAGAGGAGGCTTCAGTAGTCTGTTTTATCTCTTGGGAACAATGCCTAAATCAAATACTATTTCTAATGGTTTCTTTTTCTGATAAACCTGGCATTGGGTTGGTCACACAATTCATTCTCTGGTGCTTTGTTCTATCTGAATGATGATAAGGAGTTAGCACAAACTGTTTAGTTGTGCTATCTTACTATCAATACTGTATGTAGTAAATGTGAGGTAAAGTGTGTTGCCAATGTAACCGGTTAGAACTCAAAGTTGCATGAGGTCTTAAAATGTATGGAAAGGGTCTTAAAAAAGGTCTTAAAAGGTATTAAATTTGACTTCAGGATTCCTGCATATACCCTGTCTTCCCTCTGCACCCCCCCCCCCCCCTCTCTCAGTGTGGACTTCAGTAAACCAGTCAGCAGCGCCTTCCAGTCCCACAGCTCTCAGTTTGTGGCTCAGGCTGGGGGGCGGGCCCAGGTGGTCCTGTCCTGGTGGGACCTGGACATGGATCCCAGTGGAAGCATTGTGTGCACCATGGCCCCCAGCTGGACATACAAACAACCAAAGACGGCTCCGGTGAGTTTAGGTTATGTTATGTTGCTCTGAGTCATGCTTTCTCCCCCCCCCCCCCCCTGCTGATCTCTGTGTGGTGTTTAAGTGGAGGGACCACTGGATGCAGAGTGTGTACTTCCTGCCTGTCGAGAGCAGCGTGTCAGACGGAGAGGAGCTGCGCCTGACCGTCTGCCATGACGACTACAGTCTGTGGTACAGCTTACAGTCTCCCAGGTAACAGCTCACAGACAACATATTGTTTGTTTAGAAATACTGTTTGACCGTCTCCTGCAAGTCTGAATAGTGAACATAAACTGCAACACTTTTTATGCACACCCAGTGACAAGCTATCAAAGTGCTGCTCGGTGTCAACTCACAGGAACAAGAGTGTTTTTGTGATATTACCCAGTAGATGGACTTTTGGTTGTTTCTATTTATTTCCATGGGTCAGTCATAACCATTGACTAAAATGGGAAGTAGACTTTCTCTCTTGGACTGTTTAATTTAATTCTAATTTCTACAGTTATCAAATAGCTTCCTCCCTTCCCCAGATACATCTGCAAAAGTCACGTTTCAGGAGGAGTTTTGTTCCATAAACCACAACTGCTTTTGATGTACTGTTGTGTTTTTGTGTTGTTGCTATACACTGTTCAAAGTGATATTTCTGTGAACCCAAAAAAGAATGAATCAAGAAGACATATTGCTCAATGAGTAGATACTGCAGCATATGGTGGGGATAGACTGTGTGATATCAGCATCAGATAAGAAAGCAGGCGCTCGTCGTCACAACCACTCATCTCGAGGACAACTGTTCCCTGATTGTCTTATTAAATAAATAAATATTCAACTGGGCAAGATGGTTTCATATTCATAACCGACACATACAATGAAACAGATTTAACTCAAAAATGAGATTGATCATCTGAGTAGCTGAAGTAAAAGACAAAAAATCCTTTATAAACACTAATTCTCACTCCATCTGTCATGATGTCTGCTAGGGCTCCTCTCACTATTTTTCTTTTGGCTTCAGGACATTTTGAAGTTACTAATAAGCTCACAGAGACACAAAGGATACATACTAATTTCAATCTAGCTTCTACCAAAGCCATTAACTGCATTCCACTTGATGGTTAAACCATCTGTTCTCTGCTTGTACATTCCCAGTCTTACACAGAATGTACAGTGTACAGTATAATAAAAGTAAATATTTTACTATATAAAGTTGTCAGCAATTATTTAACCTAATCAATCACGTATATGATGTCAAGAAATTATTTCCCACTATCTCCCATGGAAAGGAGTAACTAATGGTGTGTGTTGGTGTCCTCAGCCAGCAGGGCTCACAGAGCGAGGCTGCCCCCTCTCGGCCCTGCTGCACCTGTCAGGCTCACCTGGTTTGGAACAGACCGCGTTTCGGTGAACTCAACGACAGACAGCGCACAGAGAGCTACGTCAGCGCTCTGCGCAGCGTAAGTGACGCCCCACATGAAAGTGAACTGTGCATGAGTGAATGCATTGTCTGAGGAGCTGCTGTGTTCCCTGCAGGTTCTGAGGGAGGACAGCGTGTGTCTCGGCGTCAGCGATGGAAGTCTGCTGCCGGTGTTTGCTCACGTGCTGGGAGCCAAGAAGGTACTCCTCTTTGAACATGTGGGCACATACTACACCTTCACAATCCAAATGCCATACTCAGACTGTTAGTGAACTGTCTTTTTAATCCCTGCCTCTTTTTCTTAGGTCTACGGTTTGGAAAGCTCCAGAATGTCCGAACAGGTCATTGAGCAGGTAAATAAGAAACTTTACTCCAGTGCTCTCTCTATGAGAACACACAGATGAGCCTTGATGTTTTTACACTTTGCCTCTGGAGCTTTGTGTTCAGGATCCTCAGTTTCAGGAGTGTTGATGCTACATATGTGTCTCTGCAGGTGTTGGAGGCCAACTCGATGAAAGGAGCGGTGGAGCTGCTGGAGATCAGACCTGAGCAGCTGAGCAGCAAGGATCTAGGAGGGGAACAGGTACAGGAAGCAGCCTTTAGTAATGTCCATTTCTTTCTTTATTCATTATTAAATAATGTTTTTATAGTTCACAGTGTAAAACACAGCGTTATATTCAAGACACAGGCTGTGATAATCAATCAAAATGATCAGGCATGATAATCACTCACCTTTCGGCGAAATTCGCCGTTTTGAAACCAAAATAGCTGACCTACGTGAATCGTGTAGATTCGATGAGAAAATATTTAAGGGGGGGGGGGGGTAGGTTCAGAGGCCGTAATGGTACGCACCGTTGGGTGACGAGTGGAAGACGAGACCCAATCTCTCAGCGGCAGTGATTGGGTCTCGTCTTCCACGGTGCGTACCGTTACGGCCTCTGAACCAGCCCCAGAGATTCAGTGAACAGGTGCGCGTGCCAAAAGGGACCTGATCATTGGTTTACAAGCAGTTCGCTTCGCTCGTGCTGACCAGAGCGGGATCCAGACCACCATCAGAAGCTGAAAGCACGCCTGGCCTCGGCGATTCCGCATAGCATGAATCGCTCCCGACTCGGGGAGGTAGTGACGAATGTGTAATGTGAACACAGCAGGAGAGAACGCAATGTTAGACATCTAGCACTAAAGCTCCGGTGGAAAATGATTAGCTAACGCTACCGTTAACGTTAGCCTGACATTAGCTAGATGTCGTTACTAAAGTTAGATGCTAGCTTGTATAGCTTATGGTAAATCACAAAAAAGAAAAACTGGTTAATGTTAGTGCTACTTTCTAAAATCTCTACAACTCGTTTTTCCAGGACGTGTTGATGATTTTGAGGTGAGGGGACTGACAAGGCTGAAGGGTAAAGTGGTCCACCGTTCTATCAATAAGGCTAAACTAGAAGTTAGTGCTAACACTAATACAAACATTATTTTTGCAGAATGAGTGTGTTAGGGGAGAAAGATTCAGCCATTGTTAAACAGCTGGATGCTGGATTGAAATGCAGCTGGAACTGGTCGTGGCTAAAACTGGAAGGCAAGGTCTCAGTAAAAGAGCAAGAGGTGTCCTTTCATCTAGGAGATGTATTCATCAAAATCAACAGGCAGGGATTCGCCAGATGCATTCTCTGCCACAAAGAGATCAATTATGCTAACAAAGGCAGCCATGCTCTGCAGGCTCACTGCCAGACGGAAGTTCACAAGAAGAAGGTGCAGATGATAGCTTCCACTCATAGTGTTGCCAGCAGCTTCCTTCCAGCATCAGCTAGGGTGAATCCAGCAAGCCAGAGTCAAGCCAACCAGGGGTCAGAAACAATCAGGCAGCAGTGCCAGGGAAAGATCCCCGTACCAGTTATAAACCGCATAGCAAATGCAGAAGTAGGTGGTGTAGGCCTGTTCGTCAGCATAGACAGAGTACACTAGCACTTTGAGATTGTTATTTTTATTATAATAATAATAATAATAATTTATTATTATTATTATTATTATTCACAATCAGCTGCGGTCACTGGCAGCATCATCACCTAAACATGGAATACACTAGCTTTACATTAATTACATAATTGGTGTTCTAGGCAATGGTCCTTGGAACCTTGGCGGAGCATTCCATCCCGTTTTCTAAGGCTCCTGGAAACCACTGTATTGTGTGTTTTAGGCTATCTTTGCCAATAAAATGTATTAAAATCTGAATTACATAACATTGTATTGGCTGTCAGTCATGATGGAAGAGTAGACAAGTTACAGCATGTCCACCATCTGCATATGCATTAAGCCATTTGCATTAGGACATCCAGCCATTTACACCTTTCTTCCCGCCAAGAGTTTGAATTGGAGACAGGTTTCTTTTCCAATGCGTATATGCCACCCATTTACACCGCTCTTCCCGTCAAGAGTTTGAATAGAACTTAGTTCGGTCACTCATTTTTAATCATACACGTCTCCCCGTCCCGAAAATAATAAAAAAAAATAAAAAGAGGAAACAATTTTCAAGTTCAGTTTTCACCGTTTTATTTACATTTGATGTAATGTATGTATATGAATGCATACATTAGACCAATTCGGCCTATCTGCGGCGGAAACCAGGGCGAGGTGTTTCTGGATCCGTTTTTCGGGGGCTCCTCAGTCTCTCGTTTACCCGGTTCCTAATTTTATGCCACTGGTCCATGGTCAGGGCTGCGAACCGACGGGAGACACTGGACTCAAGTGTCTGCTTCACATTGAGGGGAAGAGGCATTTTCCCATTGCTCCCACTCCAGTTTGTTATTTTTACCATGTTCTCATACGTTTCAAATGGCAATATGGCCATGAACATATCACCCGCAAATTTCTCAGGGCGATGCTGTCCCTTTTGAAAGCAGTCCTCGAAGAACAGTATTTATCCATATTCATAATAATATTTATATATTCAACAACAATTTTTAATGTAAAAGGTTCATAAAATAAAAACACAACACTGTCATTGCAAGCGACACTCAGTTGACTTTTATGTTCAACTGCTAAATTCGTTACTGATAAAAAAAGGGCTTCTACCTAATTACCTTAAATAAACTCACTAATTAATGAAACCAGTTCAATACGCATTATTCTTATTCTTATCATTCTTTATGAGCGCAGTAATGGTAAGGTATCTAATTACTTATTTATTTAGTATTCCATAACTTATTAACACAGTTGGTCAAACTAAAGTGGAGACAAGGCAGAAATCCTACAATGAAGCGGGACAGTGAAGTGTTCTCCGTGAGATCCAGAAACACCTCGCCCTGGTTTCCGCGGCAGATAGGCCAAATTATTCATTCATATAAATAAAATGTAAATAAAACGGTTAAAACTGAACTTGAAAATTGTTTCCTGGAATTTTTTTTATTATTTCGGGACGGGGAGACGTGTGTGATTAAAAATGAGTGACCTAAACTAAGTTCTATTCAAATTCTTGACGGGAAGAGCGGTGTAAATGGGTGGATGTCCTAATCAAACCAAAAGAGAAAATGCAGATATTACACTCATAAAAGAAATGGTAGACATATCAGTATACTCTTAGTGCCAAGTTGTCTCAGACAATCTGTTGACTTCACAGCTTGTCACTCAGAGGGGGGTGGGGGCTGGTGAACGGTGTGGTCACTGTTTGTTTGTTTAAAAAGGACTCGGAGGGCTATACACTACACATTTTTCTTGGATTTTTTAACACCATAGTCCCTAATATATTTGTAGAAAGGCAAATTGAATTAAATCGGAAAAATGTTTAATTGTAGAGGACCCCCTGTTTCGTGTCCCCCCCCCACTTCTCAAACCAAAGTTACACCCTTGGATTTTAAACAAAGTCACGTGACCACAACAATATTAGAAAAAATATATATTTGTATTTATTTTAGGATCTTAAAATCAGACCTGTTTTTTAAATGAAATCTGACGGCAGGCAGGAGCTCTGATCACCTAATGATGAATGCGCCACACCTAATCGCCGGCCATTCCGCCACAGCTACCTCTATACAAATCAAACTGCAGACGATATTGTTTTAAATAATGGTCGGAATGTGAGCCTTCTCAATTACCGTGGGACAGCAGAGAACTCTAAACAAAAATGTTCAATCAATAAAGTAACATCTTATCTTATCTTAATATCTTCATATTAATAATAATTATAAATCATACAGTATGTGTCCAAAAGGGAGCAGGAGGAAGCAAACACCAAAACAAATATTACAAAAAATATACTGCATATTAAAGAAAACTATTGTAAAGGTAAAAGTATGAGCATAAAAAATAAAAAAGTGTAAACATTTACATTATTATTATGATTATTTAATATATAAAGACTATATATTATTGAATTACAAGATTAGATATACTTTATTTGATCTAAAATATTGATGTTTTTTCGTTATACTGTAGTAGCCTGTGAAAACCATAACAAATATGTGTTCAAATGCTCTTCACCAAAACACAACTGAAGTACTGAAAGTCCATGAAACTTGTCTTTCTGTATTTGTGAATGAAGCGCCATCTCATGGTTCAATCCTGAAATTGAAAATAGTGGGAGGGCTTAACATTCCCAGCCGCTGGGATCCGTTGGGTTTTTGGCAGGAATCTGTTGGCTGGAGTCCTTTCTAGAGTGCTACATCTGTACAAAAGACCCACGGAGGAGTGTTCACAGTTCTGCTCAACTCTCCCAGCTCTGCACTTTTTACTGACTCTTAGGACAGATCTAATCTAGTCAAAACGTGTCTGCACTCCAAAAAATGATATGACTTCTAATATTTTTTTTTTTAATAAAGTCTAATGTTCGAATATAATAATAATAATAAGATTAATAATACATTATTATTATTATTATTATTATATTCGAACATTAGAATATATTATTGAGCAGCTCTGGAAAAATTGGTCTCTTAATTTTTCCAAGAGCTGTTTGTATAGATTAATAGATGGGACTTAGCTAAACAAATCTTATTCAAGGAATTTATTAAGATATTTTTCGGGCAAGGGAGTGCCTTTATCGATCTCACCACATGCCAGGAGTGTGTCTCTCAGAGCAGTGAGTGTGACGCGTCTCTCCTGCAGATCTCAGTGCTGATGGGGGAGCCGTACTTCAGCACCAGCCTCCTGCCCTGGCACTCCCTGTTCTTTTGGTACTGTCGCACGGCGCTGGCCGGTCTGCTCCGCCCCGACGCTGCCATCCTGCCCCGCTCCGCCACTCTGCACATGGCCGCTGTAGAGTTCCAGGTGACACAGATCCAGATATTTTCAAACTGTTCTTGTCAACCAGTAACATTAGAAAACAAAGCATAAAAAAAGTAAATGTAGTTTTTGTATATAAAAGGCTTAAGGTTTTGTGTTGGTCAAATACATATCTTGCTGTCTTTTTTATCAGCAGTTAAAATGTAGGGTCTCCTTTTTGTTTTCATTTGAATGACGTATGGAAAGAAATATCATTTTTTAAGATCTTTAATACAAAGTGCTAAATGGCTAAATTATATAATATGATACAATTATACAAGGGCTGAATTCGTTTTGTATTTTCTATGTTTTTTAGGATTTGTGGAGGATACGAGCTCCGTGTGGAACATGTGAGGGCTTTGATGTCACACCCATGGATGAAATGGTGCAGGTAAAATTATACTTTCATTTCTGTTAGTGAGCAGTCTTTACATCCATTGTTATCTCCCATCAAGTGTATGTTTTCATAATGGGAAAGAAATGTCTAAATCAGAAGACAGAATCATGAGGGAAGATGGACACTACATTCATTTACTGTTTGTTCGTAGACACCTGCACAAGATGTCTGCGTGTTATAGGATAAGGTGTAGAGAATGAGCACTATAAATATGGGATTGGATATTGTAGTAAGATTTGAGTATGCATCCCAATAATTGTTCCTTTTTAATTGTAATACTTATTCCACCACTGCCCTTCTACATACAGTTTGCGTTGATGATTTTTTTCATTACTGGTGAGGAAAATGTATATGTCCATGACCTTCAGCTGAAATGAAGGGGCCCTGTAATGAGTGAGGTTACTGCCCTGTGTTTTTTATCGTTTTTTTTATATACTTAATCACATCTGTCCTTGTAGCGATCTCTGGATTTTCGTGAGTCCCGTGAGGCGGAGCCCCACCCTCTGTGGGAGTATCCATGCCGTGCTCTGACCCCGCCCACAGCCGTCATGACCTTTGACTTCACACAGTGTGTCCCTCAAAAGCCAATCAGCAGTCAGGGATCACTGCCCTTCACAAGGTACTGAGTTTTCTTCTATCACTGAGAGCAAGGACAATATCCCAAAGTGTTAGGGTATACAGTACATATATATGATACCTGCCTGTAAGTAGATTATGAGTTTACCGTGACCAAACATTTATTTAGGGTAAACTGATCCATAGATATTATAATTCATATATTGACTGTTATCATACGTGTCCCTTCTAAAGCTCACTGAATTTGGGATACGGACAAACAGTAGTATTATTTCTCCTGTCTAAATCCTGATCAGACTCGATACGATTCTCCTTAATACAAAATGAAGCCTTATTCAATAAGCTTGTGGCCAAAAGTATGTCCATATTACTTGACATTTCACTTGACTTCTTCTTTTGGTATTATGGGGTGTAAAGAAAGTAGTAGCTTCCCTTTCCTGTGGAACTGCTTTGAAGCCAAACTTCAGAATTTGGAGGTGTTTCCCTACTTAGAGAAGAAGCCTCTTTATTAATCACAGTAATTAACATTCAGTTGTTCACTCTGTTCACTGGTTGCTTATGTGACTAATTGTTTTAGGAATCTCAACAACTCTCCTCCATTGGGAAAAGATTGATAGAGACTAAAAAGCAGTGGCTAGAGTCTCTCTAGAGATAAGACTAGAAGGAGAAGCTAGCGGCTGGAAGCTAGCGGCTGGAAGCTAGCGGCTGGAACTAGCAGCTGGAGCTAGCTACCTTCCATTTTCTGAGGTCCAACACAAAGGTCCGGAGTACTGCTCTCAACACTTTGTCATTGCAGATTTTAAGGCTGTTCAATGTCTGTTTCAGGATTGGTCGTTGCCATGGTGTTGCGCTGTGGATGGAATATCACCTAACTGATGACATCACTGTCAGTGCAGGTCTGATTGGACCAGTCAGTGAGCAGGTATCACATCATATTGGTCATCTTTACCTTGAGTTTGTTTTTCTTGCTGTATTTTCTTGTCTTTTGCACTCATTTTCATCTCTCTAATAGGGACATTGAAGCTACAGCTAACTATCCTTTCAACAAAAAAAAGAATCTGCTAGTTGTTTACTGCACAAACTAAAATGTAACCAAAACATTTAAAAGTAGCAAGCACCTTTGACCATAGTTGTTGAGGAAATAGAGCTACTGCCTGCTGTTCTATTCACATATATAGACTTTTGTACATATATATGATAGATGATAGATAGATAATATAGATGGTAGATTTATAATATTTCGTTTATTTAACTTCGCCAAGAAGAGAGTACTTGAAGCAAGGCGTATCAAAGGTATGTTCATTCAAAAGAGCATGACCTGCTTTTTTTAATTCACAACTTAACATTTTCGTTATCGTTTTTCAACATCTTTTATTTTGGTGAGAGGTTTAATTTAAGAAAAGTTCAGGAAATAGAATAAACAAAAAACCTGACTAGTTGAAAATAGCTCAGCTGCCTATATTTCCTCAACGTGTCTGGCTTTGACCGTAAATTCACTCCAGTGTTTAATGTCAAATGAAAAAGCAATCTTCAGTTCTTTTCTGACACGTTTCCTGTGCCTTCTTGCAGGGTGAGTGTGAGTGGAGTCGCCACAGGAAACAGGGAGTGTATTTCTTCAGGTCACCGGGGGAGAGCTCAGGTGATGGCAGAGCCTCGGTGTCTTACAGCTTCACCTTCGAACCCAGTTTAGGAGATATTAAGATGGACTTCCGCATCGAGGCTCAGTGATATGGAGACTGGGGAACAATATCTGAGGTTCAGCCATTATGGTGTGTAATGCAACCCTGAATATGTACAGTCATTCATTTGAAGTGCATTTCATTTGCAGCTATTGAAGAATTTAGAAAAACAGTTTTCTTTTTCGCAGTAGAATACAATAATAGTACATTGAAATCCATTACATCAAAGGTGAGTCTCACTGAGTCTAACTTTTAGGTTTATTACAGCAAAAGAGCCAAGGAACTCAAGCTTGTATACCGGAGACATCCTGCAGCTTTTGTGATCTGACCTGTCTCACAATCCCACTGTTATTGTAATGTTTCATAAAGTTTTATATTGTTTGTTCAGTGTTGGAGTGCTATAATTTCCAAGAAGGAAGTGTACCTGTTCTGAAAAACAGACTGCAGAGCATTTAGCTCTAGAACACACTGCAGGGAAGGGAAAACCCCCAAAAGCATAAAAGGGCCTCTTTAATGTTGGATCCTGCATGTGTTCACCAATAAACACGAGTTGTGGTGCTAATATGAGAGTTGAACTTTAAGTGATTATTTGCAGGGAAATAAATGGGATGTCCATACAAAGTTTATTGTATTTAAATGAAACAAATAAAGGCAACATGTAATGGCAAACTGTTTCCCCTTACATACATAATCTTAAATTCAAGTTATTTTTGTATTATTCATTATAAACTGGTGAACATAATGCAGCTTTCATCTTATACTGTAAATTATACTGTATATGTCATTGGTCAACATTTTTTCTTTTTTAAAGGTCCCATGTCATGTCCATTTCTACTGATCATATTTCCATTGTTGAGGTCTACTAGAATAGATTTATATTGTGCAATTTTCCAAAATCACATTGGTTTCTCATACAGCATCTCTGTATAGTATGTGTATTCACCGGGTATTCACTCTGTCTCCCTGTGAGCCCAGTGTGCTCTGATTGGTCGGGACGTTGCGAGGCTCGTTGCTGCGAGGAGCGGACAGGTTTCCGGGTCGGCGATACAGAGAGACACAGACACAGTGAAACTCATCCTGAGCACACACAAACACTCACAGCCGAAGAAAAACAATAAGGGTGGCTTGATATTGAGTAAGAAAAAGGTTCATAACGCTGTGAGAATGGGTCTGGGAGAGCATTTCTCCGCCATCCCAACTCGTCTATTACCAACCAGGGAGCTCTATGCAAGTCAATGGGGACTCCCTGTTAGTTAGCCAAGGGATCCTGGTGTGTGAGGTGCTCCGGATTGGTCCATTTGGGCCAATCCGGTCATTTGTTGTTGATTTGGGTATTCACAAATCACAGAACCCAGGAAGCAAACAATGGAAAATGAGAAATCTCCAACGAGGCGTTCTGGGGCAGCATAGACAGGTCTTTTCTGTGTTAGAATTTTACTCGCTACAGGGTGTACTTTGAGGGTTAGTGACTCTGCAGACCGTTTACATGCAGAAAAACCTTCCTAACACACAAGGGGACGGGTAGTAACCGGAAAAGCATGACATGGGACCTTTAAAGAACTTCAAGGGAAAATAAATGTATTTAGTGCTTTTACATACTAGAACCAGCCTAACTCACCATCATTTGCATAATTAACAACAGTACTTGACAGTGCATTATTTTTCATTTATTTTAAAGCTCATCCTTCATGGCAATACTCTCAAATTAAGAAACTCAGTGGACGTGGCTTGAAATAGTTTATACTTGAGGGCAGCACAGTCTGATGGTGAGTCACTGAAGAAAAAGGGATGATGTTTTAATTGTGACTCTGAACGCACCAACCAGAAGCCATCTCACTAAGCAGAGAGACGGGCAAAATCACCCATCACATCTGCAAGGACCGAAAAAGCTCTGAACTCTGGGGGGAGGGAATCGGGTCTCGGGCTGGAAGAGAAAAGTAAGGAATGTAATATTTTGAGGCATGAGCAGTAGGACGTGTGAGATGGGGGGGGGGGGTTTAAGCATCGGTCAGCGTCTTGTTGTCCAGCACGATCTTTTCTCCTGGTTTGAACGCTGGCATCCCCACGTACGGACAGCTGGCACATCGGAACGCATCACCAAGGTAACACTGCCACGAGTAGGAATAAAGATCATTGTCACTATTATTGTTTACACTGTTAGCAGGTAATAGGAGAATAAATATGAGTAAAAATGGTGAGAATTTGGTGATATAAAATCAGAAGACACTCACACTTCCACAGGCAGATTTTGGGAGGTTGGTCGTCTGTTTTCCTTTACTCTCCAACTCCTCTGCAAGACCACATGTGCTACCCAACAAAATACAACAGATTGTGTGTCATGTAATGCTTAAATGCTTTTCAAATAACACATTTGTAAGAAAAAAAACCTAGCTCTGTTAAAAATCCAACAAAGTGTATTTGTCAGTCAGAAACATTTGTGTGATGGCCTCACCAGTTCTTGCAGGCTTTCTTCTTGGCCTCTCCTCCACAGCTGGATGCTTTAAGAGAAGCTGGGTCTGGCTTCTTCATGTCATCTTCATCCAGCAGAGCATCCGAGTCCACCAGATCCTAGAAGAGGAACAAAGGAGACGTGAAGGACTCAGAAAAGTGGGCTGAAGGAGAAATATACTTTTGTGGCTATTAAAATAATACTTATGTTCTACATCAGGACACAGAATGATATCAAATCTATAACCCACCACATCGTCATCGTCCATGTCATTGGCTGAGAGGGTCCACATTTTGACGGTGTTGGGATCCAGAGCAGGTTTCTCTGCTGAATCACAGACATTTGTGCCCATGAGTTACATCAGTAAACATGCGACTATAGGACTTTACATAATACCATATAAAATACATTCAGACATACTGATGTTCAAAACTAAACAAATAAGAAACCTTGATATTTGTTCACAAATGTTCTGTAAATAATCTCTAAAATTATATTTTGGTACTTTGAAAACCCTTAAATGCAGATTGAATGTTCAAATGTCAAGACATATGTTGTTGTTTTATCATACCCTTTATAAAGGTGTCCCATATGACAGAAGAACAAACGTCTCAACAGAAAGAGTCTCCTTAAATTAAATGAACAGTTGTAGAAAGAAATGTGCTATGGAATTACATGAACACTGCGCTTTAAACCCACCTGGCTTTTTGCCGAAGGACAGTTTAAGCTGGCTGGAGGATCCAACCTCAAAGTTAGGTTTAGAGGCAGAAACTCTGACTTTAGACAGAGTGTTTCCTTGGTAACCAGTGGCTGTCCTGAGAGAGGTCAGCGCCTCAGGACTCAGAGTTGCTTCACTCACCTGGAGGGAGAAGAAGAAGGGTGAACAGGTCAGAGAGGAAACACTGGTGTGGATGATTACCCAAAAGAAAGAAGAAACCAAAGTTAAAAGACCACTCAGAGAAAATTCAATGTACCATTTATATATTCTTTTACATATTACATTCACATAGGCCCAGAATTACTAACATGCAAAACAGGATCTTCTGGAACAAAAATGAAAACAGCTCTGCTTTGTTTGATGGCTTTAACCATCCATCTTTCTCCTGATCACATTTCAGAGGTGTTGCCACAACTCATGCAGTTTGTATGTGAACGCTATCACGCACCTGTGTAACCGACATGAAGCCCGACAGCTTCAAGGCGGACATGAGTCTGTCAGCTGTCCTCACACTCTGAGCCTCAGCTCCTGGAACACAGAGAAACGAGTCACACACACTGTCGCACAATCAGAGCCAAAGCCTCACAGTGCCCTTGTGGATAAAGACATATGACACATGAGAGAGACAACATTCATGGATAAACAATACTAAGTCAAATGTAAATATTGTATGTATTTTATCAGTGTTAAACATGTGAATCATTATTAGTGTACTTTGCCATTTTACAGGCATCAAGATGCATATCACTACATTTTTCATACTTTTCAGCCGTCAAACATCTAGAAAAGAAGTAAGAACAACCGTTCACCTGTTACTGCTTCCTCAAGGATGAGCTTCCCTCCTGGTTTTAGCACTTTGGCCATTTCTGCCAGAGTCTCTGAGCTGTGGATGGAGGAGCTGTCTGCCACGAGGCCAGAGAGCACCCAGTCAAAGGAGGACGCTGAGTGGGAGGCTGAGAGAGGAAATCTTACTTTAGTTAAAGGTCCCATGTCATGCTTTTCCGGTTACTACCCGTCCCCTTGTGTGTTAGGAAGGTTTTTCTGCATGTAAACGGTCTGCAGAGTCACAAACCCTCAAAGTACACCCTGTAGCGAGTAAAACTCTAACACAGAAAAGACCTGTCTATGCTGCCCCAGAACGCCTCGTTGGACATGTCTCATTTTCCATTGTTTGCTTCCTGGGTTCTGTGATTTGTGAATACCCAAATCAACAACAAATGACCGGATTGGCCCAAATGGACCAATCCGCGGAGCACCTCACACACCAGGATCCCTTGGCTAACTAACAGGGAGTCCCATTGACTTGCATAGAGCTCCCTGAACGCTGGTAATAGACGAGTTGGGATCGCAGACCCATTCTCACAGCGTTCTAAACCTTTTTCTTACTCAATATCAAGCCACACTTATTGTTTTTACTTCGGCTGTGAGTGTTTGTATGTGCTCAGGATGAGTTTCGCGCTGTCTCTCTGTATCGCCGACCCGGAAACCTGTCCGCTCCTCGCAGCAGCGGCGAGCAGCAACGAGCCTCGCAACGTCCCGACCAATCAGAGCACACTGGGCTCACAGGGAGGGGGGGGCAGGAGCTCCAACAAGCCGTTTAGGACAGAGAGTGAATACACATACTATACAGAGATGCTGTATGAGAAACCAATGTGAGTTTGGAAAATTGCACAATTTAAATCTATTCTAGTAGACCTCAACAATGGAAATATGATCAGTAGAAAATGGCCATGACATGGGACCTTTAAAGTACAAAAATGTTGGCATCAAAATATCCTTCAGTAACAAACGTTGAATTATTAAATATGCATCATGGCCCAATTTAGATTCATATAAATGTAATTACTTGATTACGATTGTTGATTTTTATTATTTTTCACACAGCGCATACAAAATATATTTAAAAAACAAACCAAAAAGTATATGGTTGGAGATGCATTCATGTTATCATCACAGCTGGTACATCTGGAGTTACTTTGAATTGTTTTGTATAGAGCTGCTGTATATCTTAACCAATAATGATATCAATGTTTGTATATATATATATATATATATATATAGTATACATTTATTTATTTTATTTTTTTAGCTAATAATCTGAATGTGTTCTGGAAACTGAACTAAATTAAGTGGAGTAAAAAGTACAATAATGTCTTACAAATTACAATTTAGTAGAGGAAAGTAAACCGTGAATCAGAGGCATCTGCTGTGCCATCATGATGAAGTCGTTTTTTAAAAATAACAACCTTGCCTCGTGTAATTTAAAATAATATGTAGTGTTACTCACACATCAGTAATCTCTCCATGTTCTCCACTGACACTTTGTCTGCACCTACGATGGCCCCCAGCTCCTCCGCCTGCTGTTTCAGGGCGGCTGGGTCTGAGGGCTGAGCCCACACCAGCATCACCCTGTCTCCTGCTCTCATGCCCAGGTCTGCCATCATCTGTCTGGAGAGAAGCACTCATTTAAGTGATTACAACACAAAAACACAGGCTTCTCTGTCTAGTTGTGGATAATCTAACAGTGAAGACACGTGTCTGTGTGTCACTGCAGAGATAGTACAGCCAGACCAACAGGTAGTTTTATAAGTATAATAATAGGAATAATCTGAATACACCCATAAATGTAATAGCTTTTACCACACCTCAAAAAGTTATAAAGAGAAAGAATAATTCCCAACAAAATAAGAAATACGTACGACCTTGAGATAATTGTTTTATCATAATACCAGAACAGACAGTCAGGTATTGATAGTCAATTGTTATAATAAATAGTGTTACATTATTTTCAAAAGCAATAGTATTAAATTAAATCATTCACAAACGGTGAAATTGTCTGGCAGGTTCTCTCTAGCCAAAGTGTTTCCTCTATGTCGTTTTTAAATTATTGAATTAATGGTTGTTTTCTCCACCTCTTGAATTAAAATGTCAAAAGGCCAGCCGGCTAACTGTTAGCTAGCAGGTCAGCCTGTGTGTTGAGGTGGATTCAGGTAATAGCACGTTAGCAAACATCGAGAAACAGCGTGACGCAGAAAACGCCGGTGCTCATTAAGTCCAGGAGCACGTCCTTAGCATGGAGAGCACAGTATACGGCTGCCCATGAACAACATATACCAATATAATAATATCCTTGTTCTGAAAATAATGTGGTTATTAAATAACTGAGCATTACACTCGAGTATGTTACTTACCGTTCGTCTCTTGATAGAAGTTGCAATGTCAAGTTACACAATAAGAGTGCGTTTCCGATTTGACTTTTCAAAATAATAAATCATTATCGGTTGGCCATTGACAGAGAGTCTACGGGAAAACTGCAGTGGGAATGATTTTAAGAGAGAAATTAAGTTATTCAGACACCAAATAAATTGTGAACTGCATTTTATATTGTTACATTTCCATACATGTATAAATGTATGTTTAATGCGTTTTAGACTGAAGACAGCATTCTTGTTTTTTCACATGGTTGCCAGCTTGATTTGTGTTTGTATCACAACAGTCGCGCAAAGATGACGCAGTTGTTATTTAAAATAAACAACCCTCTCAGCGCAGCGGAATATGGCGGCGCTGCTGAGAGCTCTGCGCGTTGGAAGGGCACTCCGGGGACTGGGCAGCGGTGAGACACGACCACTGTCATGCTTCCTCTCATGTTATGGACTGCTTGGCAAATAATTCATTTTGCTAGTTCCATTATTTTGCTGACTTGTTGCATGAAGTGGAAACGAGCCAGTGTTAACATGTCGCCTTCGTGCCAAAGTCACTTGTCACAGGTGGTGAAGGGCAACATTATGTTGTGGCGATTGATACTAGTTCATTAGGGGAATAACTGTTGGTTGACATGTTGCTACTTTTTATTAGACCTCAACATTTAAACACGCATTAAAAACTCGTTAACGTTACAACAACTGAGGGCGTCTCTGTCAGATTATGCAAACTGTCAAGGTCTGTGTCTCCTAACGTGTCTGAAGTTAAATATAGCTTTCAGGGGTCTCCAACACGTCGATCGCGAGCTACCGGTAGCTCGCGGTCAGCTTTTCAGTAGCTCGCCTCTCGCGGTTCACAGACTGTAGAAAAATTCCGACGACAATAAATGCACCTGAATCAGTCCGTGTCGCTGCGGTCCAGACACACATGGATTTATGTTGTAAAAAATGCTTAGCACCATGTCAGGTTTTTGGTGGATTTAATGAAGTCTTGGATTGCAGAGTATGAATGTCCTCTTGCTATTTTCAGTTGATGAATACGTGTGTAAAGTTGTGAAGCAGGAGGAAAAAAGCTTCCGCCATCACCGTCTCCTCCGTTCCTCCAAACCCCGCCCCCTCCCTAAAAATAATGAGTGACAGGCTGATAGTAACCTGATAGAAACTTTATTATTCACTTAATCACTGACTGAGATATGAAGCTAACTTAATCTCATACATTCATGGGATGTATGTAACAGTAAGACAGAGAATGTAAGTGTGCACCCACATGCAGTATTTTAGTTTGTATGCTGTTGTAAATACTCCTGTTGTCTGCTGTGTTCAGACTCAAGTCATGTTTGTGATGCCACATTCAGGACCTTCAGTGTCCTTTTTTAACAGAAGACCGTTGCTAGAAGCTGCAGCTAGACTGCAGAAGCATTCGTTTTTAGTTTTTGAGGATGGAACAATTTCACACACAGATATAGGGAGGCTAGACCTATACAATTGATTTATTATGGTTTATAATTTAATGTCAAGACGAAGAAGAAGAAAAAGATGGCTGAACTGTTCAGTGTAATTCCTGTGGAGATGGAGATGGAGGTTATAAATCTCCAAAATCATGTTCAGCTTGAGTCTCAGCAAAACTCCCAACATTTGTGGAGCCTTGTAGACCCAGAAAACTCTAAGAACATTCACCAAGCAGCACTGAACATGTCTGCTTTATTTGGCTCTACAGACCTTTGTGAAGCAGCTTTTTCTGACATGAATACAATCTAAATACAGAACAAGACTGACTGATGAACATTTAAATGACTCTATTAGAGTGAACCTAAGTGGATCCAGCAGACCCCTCTATGGTGGACTCCATGCAGTGCCAGTCCTCTCACTGACTGAAACAGAGTGAATGCACTTATTTTACACATGTGCCATAAGGCGATGTATTTACTTTGTGGGCCATAATAAGAAGTGAAAAAATGTCTTTTTTTCTTGGACATTTATGTGAATGTTCAGTGATGTACTCACTATGTGGGCCATAATAATATGCGATAAATTGTCGTTTTCTTGGACCTTGATGTGAAGTTAAGATTTTTTAAGCTTTGGGTATTGCAATTTCACACGTGTACAAAAGTAGCTTAATTCAACTGATGAGGGCTATGTGAATAAATGTAAGCGATGCGATGCAAGTAGCTCTTGGCCACTTTCATTTTTTCAAAGTAGCTCTCAGATGAAGAAAGGTTGGAGACCCCTGGCTTAGATGTTCTTGTTTGAACGTTCATCAAGTGTAGCGTTGGTATTTAGTATTGTGTGTGTCATGGGTAAATAGATACAAAAGAACGAGTCTTTTTACTGACTCGGATCACACCTCTTCAGTGAATAGTCTTCACCCTAACTCTTTCACTACAGAGACGTTCATACCGACTCTTTTCACAGATTCAAGATTCAAGGGTTTTATTGTCATATGCACAGCAGCTACAGTGTAGTTATGGCAATTAAAATATTAAGTCCCAAGCTCCTCCAACAGTGCAACATATTATATGACATAAGACAAATAAAAAACTAAAACTAAAAATAGTGCAAAATGAAACGGAGTAGGATAGATTAGAATAAAATATTTCAGGTTATGTTTAAAGACCAGTATACAATTAATGCATATGAAGTTAACTATATACAGGTCAGAAATATAAATAATACAATAAGCTAAATGATGCAGAGAATTTTGAAAGTGACCAAGTAAATGCAGTAAGATATACAGAATCTGCTCCTTCAAATTGATCTCGGACTGTATAGAATAGGTGGATTTCTGTAAATGCAGAGGTGGAAGAAGTATTCAGATCTTGTACTTCAGTGAAAGTAGAAGTACCAGAGTGTAGAAATACTCTGTTGCAAATAAAAGTCCTGCATTCAAAATGTTACAAAATGATCAGCATCAAAATATAGTGAAAGTAGCGACAGTAAAAGTAGTCATAGTGCAGATTGGTCCATTTCAGAATAATATATATGATATGTTTTATAATGATTGATCATGAAAGTGTTCTCAAAGCTGGTAAAGGTGCAGCTAGTTTGAATGACTTTGTATACTGCAGGGTAGCTTGTGAATTTACTCCAGGTGGAACTAAAGTCTGATTTAACACTTGGTTATATTTCACATCATTATCCAGATCTGTGAAGTAACTAAAGGGATTAAATACATAGTGGAGTAAAAGTACACAATGTACCTCTGATTGAAGTGGGGTAGAAGAAGAAAGTAGTATAAAATTACTGAAGTAAAGTACAAGTACCCCAAAATGTACTTAAGTACAGTACTTGAGTAAATGTACTTAGTTACTTTACACCGCTGTGTAAATGTAACAACTCTTTGAGTTTTGATTATAAAATAAAGTATCTGTCTGTAACACAAAGCACCTGCATGAAAAATAGCAACAAGTCTTTCCAAAACCTTAATATTTTTTTATTTAGTTTTCTCAAAGTCACCAAGAATTTGAGGCATTCTGCAGCAAGAGAGAAGTTGATGAAAGATTAGAGCAAAGGATTTTATAAGTGGTGGGGGAAGCTCCTGAAGGCTCAACAGTTGGACCAGTGCCACCTTCACGTAGTACACTCAAAGTGTTGGTAATATAAACATGATTTCTGTTTTCAAAAAAATAAAAACACCATCAAACAGGCAGATATTTAACATTTGGCACTGGCTAGATTCAGTTAAAGGCATAACAACATTTCTTTTAGCATTTTGAGATTTTCTGAGCAGGACAATCACTCCTTTTAATTTAAGTTAAAGTCCCAACAATTGGACTCCTGGATTAGCCAGACATTAGTCTAAATCCAATCAAACGGATATCATATGAACCAAAGCACATGTGATGACTTCAGTTCTGAAGCTAATGTTATGTTTAGTTCAACGTAGCATTATGTTGGTTACGTTTCAATGCATTTTAGATTAAACTATGGAAGAGTCATATGTGAGTAAAGTACAACATCCCATGTTTGGCCATAGATGTTCATGTTTTGTTGATCTTGAGTTTGAAATTAAATCTGACATGTTACTTTTGAGTTTCTGTCACATTTTCTCCTATTAAAGCCTTTAGAAGCTAATGAGTATTTTCCCCCTGCAGTGGTGTCTGCCCCAGCAGCACAGCCCCCGTGCAGCAGCCTGACTCGAGGCTTCCACCGGGCAGCACTGAGGCTTCAGGATGAATCCAAAGCTGACAAACCCCCCTCCTCCTCACCCAGCTCAACCACCTACCATGAGCACTACCGGGCTCACTCTGCTGAACAGGAGGCAGCAGGAGCCCCCCAGGAACACTCAGCATCTGAGCCAGCAGATGAGGAGGCCTCCAGGCCGAACACCAGGTCAGTCTGTACAGAACGCTCTCAATCTTGAGGCAACCTTTATAATTAAAGGTTATAATGTTTGTGTTGGTTAAAACAATATTTTGGTGCATGCATTTGGATGTATTCATTCATTTTCTCATTCCAGAGGTTTGCAGTCTGGGCAAAAAAAATACGATATAAAAATCAATTTGTATTTAAAACAATCAGAAGGCAATCAAAGATATTGAGGCATTTTGAGACACCCACGGTACACAACACATCACTGGCCTGCAATGCTAATAGAGTACAAAGATTTGATAGGGAAAAAACCTTTGTTAGAATGAGGGCGAAGACACAAAACAGTAATTAAAAATACACGCTCCATATCGCCAAGCCCTAAGCAATCTCGTTTTTCAGCCCAGATGGTTGAATCAGAGCAGCTCTTATGTTTTGTGAGAGCAACAAGTCAGTGAATGCCGTCTCTGCAGAGCTCTGTGTTTGGTGAAACAGAGATCAAAAGAGACAATCAACACACTCAATAATTGTTATATGATGTGTATGAATTTCTTATCCTGATATTGTTCGGTCACAGCATCAAAGCAGAATTGCCCCATCGCATGCATCTTAGAATCCCAAAAAAATCCAAATATCTACTAGTCATGACCTCCGAAAACCTCCCCCTCTGTTCTTCATTCCTACTGACACGTGCCTCTTTCTGTGTGTGTGGACAGCTACCAGGATCAGAGTGGAGAGCAGGGCGAGGAGTATGAGACAGAGGAGCAGCTTCAGGCTCGCATCCTGACCGCTGCCCTGGAGTTCATCCCTCTGCACGGCTGGACCGTGGAGGCCATCGCAGCTGGGGCTGAGGTGAGTGGAGCAGCTGCACTGCTAACACGCATGCACACACACAGACACACACACTCTGCCCCCTCCCTACATATTCAATGACTGACTTTGATGAGTAAGTGACCTCAGTTCTAATTTATACAACTGTCCAAAGGCTACATTTTCTTTAGCATACTCATATTTATTCCTATTATTTTAAAATCGAAATAACGGTCTATAGTATATTCATATTTATTCTGTTTATATTTGCTGTATTATACTGTTTATTTGTATACCTGATCTATATAGACCTTTTTATATCTATAGTAAATGCAATTTCTACACTGCTGTTTATAATGTTTATACCTCCTTGTAGTGTTCATAGTGTCAATACTGTCAGATGTGTATATTTATATTATACTGCAAATAACACTACACTAGTTGTTTAACACTTCTGGTTAGATGCTAACTACATTTTGTTGTCCTAGTACCTGTACTCTGTGCAATGACAATAAAGTAGAATCTAATCTAACAGGCAGAGCCCACGTTTGGCATTGGCTCCCTTTTGGTAGTCAATGTTGTGTCTCTTCTTGACTGCTTTTGTTTTTATACACACACATGGTTATTTTCCTGCTGTATGATGCATTATGTGTGTGTTGTGTTGGTACCAGATGCTCGGCCTGTCCTCTGCTTCCACTGGGATGTTCTATAACGGAGCTGGAGACCTGGTGCTGCACTTCGTCTCTCAGTGTAACTCCCAGCTGACAGATATCCTAGCTGAACAACACAACCAGGTCCAGCTGGGCCAGGCCGAGTACGTTAACACACACATTTGTACATCTACATGTTTTCATAAGCTGTAAATAAACTTATTTCAGCTTTTGTCTTTGAAACTGTGTTGCAGACCTAAGAAGACTGCTGAGTTTCTGAGAGATGCTGTGGAGACCAGACTCAGGATGTACATCCCTTACATTGAAACCTGGCCACAGGTACACTGTTACAACCTCTGTGTCTTCTTCCATTTTTGTATTCTCATTACTAGCAGAGGTCAGAGTGGTACCTAAAAGCGTGATTCATGTGTTTATAATGAGGTATGTTGAGAGTTTCCAAGGCTCTTTTTACCTGGCTAGATCACAATGGAAGCGTATTCTGCAGACATTACCTGCTGCCCTCCAGGTTATGTACAGAAATTCAGATTTAAAAACACTGTTCATTAACTATCTCTAATAGCAGCATCACTTTTCAGTATAATCAATCTATGAAATACTGGGTCTGGGCTGAGGGATACTTTAAATACATGTCAACATGCTGAGGTCCAACGTTAAATTAATGTCACAGATAGAAGCTGTACAGTTACAGGTGTCATCACACTGTGCATCGTAGCGTTTTCTTCTTATTGATGTTGCAGCAACCTTGTCTCAGTGCTGCAGAAAGGTTAGGTTCTTAGGTAAGCTACATAGTACGATAGTATTGCTTTATTACTTCCCTCCAATTTAGTTTTGTGATTTTCTTTTTTACAATATTCTAGTGTCATCCATTTGCCCACATTAGCTCTGCAACAAGACTCTTAAAAATGTGCTTGTTGCATACACAAATAGTTGTCGGTATTAGTCACCAGTATGATGTTTACTTGCATATGAAATTAGGTATTATTGCCTCAAACCATAATGTCACCTGCTCATTTGCAGTGGAATAAAGTATTAAAGTACATTTACTCAAGTACTTTACTTAAGTACGACTTTGGGGTAAAACAATCAATGATACATAATTATCGGTTAACATGTTAAGCAGCAGTATATAAAGCAATTAAATAAGCTCCACCTATACACCAGCTGTGATGAATACATTAATGCATCAATAATAATCCAGTAATTTAATATATATGATTCTATAATGGGACATTACGCACAATAAGTACTTTTACTGTTGGTACTTTTAAGTATATTTTTATGCTGACACATTTGTACTTTTACTAAAGAAACATTTTGAATGCAAGACTTTTACTTGTAACAGAGTATTTGTACACTGTATTATTTCTGCTTACTTTAGTAAAATATTTGACTACTTCTTCCACCTCTTTGGATTTGCTGATCTCTGTTTTACACTGCTGGTATATTGCAGTTATATGGCAAAAAATGTATTAGTCTATGGGTATATATCACAGTTACTATTCAATCAATACATTTGACATTCATTTGACTTTGATTCAACCAATAACAAGTGATATTTAACGCATACTTCATTATGGGACAGTGTCAGACCTAAATGCAGTTCTTATGGACAACTTTTAAATCTGCCGCATCGAGTTTAAAGTTTAAGAGCCGCAGAACGTGTATTTTTTATAATCTTGATTATATAATCATTTCCCATGGTAGAAGAGTGAAATGACGCACTAACCCGCCTCATTTAATTAGAAGGTGCACAGGGCCTGAGGAAGAAAGTCTGGATTAGAACTAAAGACATTTAATAACCACCCTTGTGGCAGAGCCCTGCACGGGTCTGATTTTCAAGACCCGCTCCCGCCCCGCACCCGCGACGTGCAATACCGGACTCGCCCCGCTACCCGCACATATTGCCAATTAGTTCCGCAACCCGACCCGACCCGTCGGCACAAGATCCGCAACCCGACCCGAACCCGCATATATATGAGCAGTGAAAACGTGCAATTATTAACACACGCAGTTGCATATTTGTCTCAAAAAGCGTGGGATGTTGGTTATTTTCTCCATCTAGGATGAGACCAAAAGCCTCCCAGACGTTGGATTTCGCTCTTGAGGAAGTGTTATTGAAAATGCTGTATTCTCCGCTGAGCTTCACCTCAGCCATTTCGAATGTGACGCGCTCAGCAGCAGATTGATGCGCTGCAGAGGTTATGATTATGCGCGGTCCCGCGGGGGGAGAGGTCTGAGGGTTTAAACAATAAACTAAATTATTATTATTTTAATATATTTATTATGCAACACCCGCGACCCGACCCGCATCATCTTTGTTTTACCCAGAACCGAACCCGGAAAAAAGCGTTTGAAAAAATACCACCCGCGAATCACTTTTTTTGCGGGTCACCCGTCGGGTACCCGACCCGATGCAGGACTCTGCCTTGTGGTACCTGCTATGTCTGATTAGAGGTTTTAGTTTTTTTCGAGCCAGCTCAGTCAACAAAACCCTGACTCTGTCAAACAATACTCCTTTCCTAGTGTACCCTTCAGGACTGATGCTGGACTGTGTGTGTGTCCTCAGGCGATGAGCATCCTGCTCCTCCCTCACAACATCCCTGACAGCCTGAAGCACCTCTCCGCCCTGGTGGACGACATGTGGTACTACGCCGGAGACCGATCCACAGACGTGAGTGGATCCCATCACCCTCGATCCCCTCCCTCGTCTGCTCATACTTTCCTCTCCCCCCTCCACCACCACCCCCACAATATCAGGCCTGCCACCGCCCAGGTTACTCCCCCCACTACACCTGTCTCTAATTCATCAGTTTACATTAATGTCACAGATATGACTTGATACTGATTATCTGGCAGATACAAACATTGAATCAATACTCCGCTTAAATTATGCTGTATAAACCAGAGCGAAAAAAGTGATGATTTGAAACTAAGTAGGTGATAAACAATACTCTCAACTCAGCAAATTGACCTGTTGACGTTTGATGGACAGACTGAATATTATCAGTTGTCCTGTTTGTAACAAGGCCTTAAACAATACCAGAGCCCCTACTGTGTTCCTGTTAGTGTTTACTTCCTGTCTGTCTTCTTCTGTTGATTTCTCTGACGTCCAACGCTCTGTCTTTTAACCTCTTTCCTTCTCTCCCTTGATCCTCCTCAGCAACGGTCATTATTTGCTTAGCAGCGGTGTGTTGTCAAGTATTAATAACCTCTGAAATGTCCGAATTGACCAATCAGAATTGAGTATTCATCTATATCCCATACCCCTTACAGTAGAATGCCTTGTTTACATGCTGCTGTGATGAAAGAAAATCCCAAATCGGATCAATAAAGTACATCTTATCCTTATCTTACATACTTTCTGCCCCCCCCTCTCTGCTGCAGATGAACTGGTACACCAAACGTGCGGCACTGACGGGCATCTACAACACCACCGAGCTGGTGATGCTGCAGGACTCCTCTCCTGACTTCCAGGACACCTGGGACTTCCTTGACAACCGCATTCAGGATGTGGTCAACATGGCAACCACCGCCAAACAGGTAGAGAGCCTATATAACACTGAGGAGCTACAGAGGGGTCATTGAGAGGAGCTGTTTAAGACTCCTTTTGATACTTTAAGTAGGAATACCCAGCTCTGTGTGTGTTGACAAAAAAAATCTCATAGTACGGCAAATTTAAATCTCTCTGGTCATAATATCTGGTGAAAATAATTCCCCTAAGCACAATTTGAAATGTATGAATGATAAGATTAGATGAGTCATCACTAGCTGCTCTTGTCGGTGCCACAAGCAACGAGACTGTGGGAACGGCACTATTTGCTGTTCACATTTAGGGCCACACATATACAGCGTCTTTTGCGTACCTTGAGGATGTCATTCTTTATATTCATTTTCCTACAAATGACATTTGACCTGGGTTTGCCCTATTTGTCAGATTAGTTGAAATATTCACTGACATGTTCACCGGCATGATTTCTTTACTAATTGAAAATGTCATATTGGTCTTAATTTTGCCAAAGAAAACTGAAAGATAAAAATGATTTGATTCATACAAATTCAGGACAATGAGTTCAAAATGAAGCAAGAGAAACAGGGAGTCTAACCTGTGTTTAAATGTAATTGTACCCAATTTCGAAATAAATGGTTGTGTGTTCCTCTGTATTCTTTAGGTGCAGGCGACTGGTGAAACAGTGGTGCAGGGGCTCATGGGAGCTGCTGTTACAGTAAGTCTTGTTTATCTTTCACTATTTTAAAGTAGTTACATTAGCATTCATTCTTCCCCTCGTCCACCTGTACACACAGTCTAGTCTAAACTCTTTATTTGGAACCAGACAGTCATTAGTATTATATTTTGTATTCAATGCATTTTTACAAGGTATGATTATTTGTAAAGCCATTTGAATATTGATAGAAAGTATTGATAGAAATTAGGCTGATTTGGGTCTTGTTTTTACAGCTGAAGAACCTCACAGGACTGAACCAGAGGCGATGATGTGAAAACATCTCTCACTCACACGACCTGCCGGGCTCTCATCACAAGCTGAAGATCAACTCTCTTTTTGCTCTTATATCTGAATAACTGTAAAGTCTGAAAGTATTGAATGATGGCTTTAATTTGTCACAGGCTGTATAGAACGGCCTATTGCTGTTTTACTGTAAGACCCTGGTTTGCCTTGTTTTGCTCCCCCTGTCCAATATTACCCTCCTGCTCAGATAATTTTTTCCCTTTGGACACAATGATCTGTCATTTTTTTGGATGGAGACTTCAATAAAGCAGTTCTATATTGTATATTTAACGTTATGGTTTGTGTTTTATTTTTCTGTTTATTTTGAAAACAGTCATTTATTATAAAGGTTGAGCCCTGGCAGTAGAATTTTGCAGTTTAAAGACACTTTTATTTTAGACTCACTATTAGAAAATATATTGACAAAAAAGAGAAACTTCAGCATTGTTAATCCGTGTATCTACGGACCATTTGTTTTTCTTTATTAAACGGAAGAGCGTCTGAGAGGCCAGGGTCAGTGGAGCGAGGGGCGGGGCGAAACTTGCATAAGTGATTCCAAAACAAAAGCACTCCTATGCTAAAATACACTTTGAAGCACTGCAGTATCCTGTTGAAGGAATGGTGATAATATTATAAACAAGGGGAATTTAGCGATCACAACAAAAACAGCCAAGACACATATTGAGCCCAGAAAACGAATGTTATTATGGGCTGTAAATATAAGCCTGTCTAAAATGGACAACATTGTTAAGAGATTTAAACTAAACTTTTCCTGCTATATTTGATGATCGACACAAATATTTGTTACCATAAGTTCTTAATAAAACTGATACTGTTGGACTCAGTACTAGCTGACTGCTACCAGAAATAAAATGAAGTACTTTTACGGTGTACTTTGTGAGTAATCCTCTGTCAAAGTCCCCTCCATAGTACATAATGCATGTTTTCTGCTATCTTTGATGAGTGATAAAAATACAATTTTACCTTTAGTTCTTAATTATATTGATACTGTTTGACTTTGTATTAGTAGCCTACTACTAACAATACATTGAAGTACTTTTACTGTGTTGTTTTTAAAAAATCCTCTGTCAATGTCCCTCCTGAGAACAAAAAAGGTTTGTCTGAAACCTTAGTTACATTTTGCAATAATACTTTTGCAACCCTGTGTTTAATATGATTAATTCACTTTTTCTTTTTCTCTTATTTTTCTCTGTAATTAGGACAATTCTGGAGAAATGGATCTGCTGGAGAAGGACCCCTAATCTGTGTGTGCACAGCGGATCATCAGGACAGAGCTCCATCCAGCTGGACACCCGAGGTGCTGGAGAAGGACCCCTAATCTGTGTGTGCACAGCGGATCATCAGGACAGAGCTCCATCCAGCTGGACACCTCGAGGTGCTGGAGAAGGACCCCTAACCCCAGCGGATCATCAGGACAGAGCTCCATCCAGCTGGACCCCCCGAGGTGCTGGAGAAGGACCCCTAACCCCAGCGGATCATCAGGACAGAGCTCCATCCAGCTGGACACCCCGAGGTGCTGGAGAAGGACCCCTAACCCCAGCGGATCATCAGGACAGAGCTCCATCCACCTGGACACCCCGAGGTGCTGGAGAAGGACCCCTAACCCCAGCGGATCATCAGGACAGAGCTCCATCCACCTGGACACCCCGAGGTGCTGGAGAAAGCAAAACGGCGATCAGGAACATCCTCCACCCAGACCTCTGCTTACTGCCGTCCTACAGACTTGTGTCTTAGTTTCAGAATTTGATTTTGTATGTGTCCTTTCTTTAAATAGATATGTAACGATTATAGCTTGAGTCTGTCTGATTCCCCAAACAGCTGCTTCCATATACTTGCTGCACATATAATACAAATAAACAACTCCATAAACACACTTTTGCTGATATTTGTGTTACTGCTGGTGATGTTAAAGTACATGATTGATTTCCTCTGTCTCAATGATGAAAGTTCTCATAATAGAAGACATGAAGCTGCAGAGAGAGGATGGATATATTCTTACCTCTACTTTGTGATTAGATGAAAATACAAAATGGTAATTAACATAGTAATTGTTAAACACACAGTTTATTTCATTTACTGAGGTTTTAACCATTATTTCCAACATGTGTACATAAGCAGTGGAATAATAGGATATCTCTTGGTCATTCAACTGTCTTCAGTTCAGTTTAATTTTATTAATACAAAAAATAGGTCATAGAACATGTTTAATTGTGTATTTCAGCAGAGCGGGGGGTCACGGTGCTGCTGGACCTGGAGGTGCTGACCTGGTGTCAGTGGGACATCATCTGGGCTGGTTTAGGGGAAGAAGGAACTGTTATAATCACAGCTATTAAGATTAGAACACTAATATTGTTAAGAATCAATCTATACAACATGCTGTTTGTTCGTTTAAAAAAACATATTGTTTTATTAGTTCAGACAAATTAAAGGTCCCATGCTTTGGCCATTTCTACTGATCATAATTCCATTGTTGAGGTCTACTAGAATAGATTTAAATTGTGCAATTTTCCAAACTCACATTGGTTTCTCATACAGCATCTCTGTATAGTATGTGTATTCACTCTCTGTCCTAAACGGCTTGTTGGAGCTCCTGCCCCCCCTCCCTGTGAGCCCAGTGTGCTCTGATTGGTCGGGACGTTGCGAGGCTCGTTGCTGCGAGGAGCGGACAGGTTTCCGGGTCGGCGATACAGAGAGACACAGACACACTCATCCTGAGCACACACAAACACTCACAGCCGAAGAAAAACAATAAGGGTGGCTTGATATTGAGTAAGAAAAAGGTTCATAACGCTGTGAGAATGGGTCTGGGAGAGCATTTCTCCGCCATCCCAACTCGTCTATTACCAACCAGGGAGCTCTATGCAAGTCAATGGGGACTCCCTGTTAGTTAGCCAAGGGATCCTGGTGTGTGAGGTGCTCCGGATTGGTCCATTTGGGCCAATCCGGAGATTGGAAAATGAGAAATGTCCAACGAGGCGTCATTTGTTGTTGATTTGGGTGTTCAACGTCACAGAACCCAGGAAGCAAACAATGGAAAAAGATAAATCTCCAACGAGGCGTTCTGTGTTAGAGTTTTACTCGCTACAGGGTGTACTTTGAGGGTTTGTGACTCTGCAGACCGTTTACATGCAGAAAAACCTTCCTAACACACAAGGGGACGGGTAGTAACCGGAAAAGCATGACATGGGACCTTTAAGACTTATTTTAAATATGATTAAATTACATCAGCTATATATAATTTACTTGTTAACTTACTCATGTAACATTACTGGGGGCTAAAGGAACAGCTTAATCGTATTTACCTGGCCATGGTCCTCTTTATTTCATCGCCATCTGTGATCTCCAAAAAATGGTTAAAGTAAAAAAGTAATGCAGTAAAGTGCCAAAAGTTTTATTTACAAGTATTAAAAGTAAGCATAGGACACCAAACCAACTGAGACCCGTCTGTCCGCCGCATCTACGCACTGTACAACACGCACCTACACACTGTACCACACACACACCTACAAACTGTACCACACACACACCTACACACTGTACCACACACACACCTACACACTGTACCACACACACCTACACACTGTACAACACGCACCTACACACTGTACCACACACACCTACACACTGTACCACACACACACCTACACACTGTACCACACACACCTACACACTGTACCACACACACCTACACACTGTACCACACACACCTACAGCTCCTAAAGCATAAGACTGATTCTATAATTTAGGGTGCCTTTCACATCAACAAAACAGTACAAAAAAAGTGTTCTTTCTCAATAGAACAATCAGTGGTTCAAGTTAGTATATTCCTCAGTGTAACATATCCACTAGTTGCAAAGCTTAAACATTTTTTTATTTTATTTTATTTGAAGGGAAAGGATGTTTTCACTACTCAGTTTGTCAACTATGTTACGGACAAACTTGATGTCATTACAATCATTTGATTAAGTCCTGCACTTCAAGTAAAATCAAATTTTGAAAGGCTCTTGAGTCTATTCTACCATATATCCAAATATTTTTTAAAGTTTAAAAAATAATCGTATTAAAGTTTAGTTTTTTCATGTGATATGTTCAGCACTGTCATTAAGGATAGGGATATTGTGTATTATAAAACTACCATACAGGTCATTTTGATAGTTTTAAGAGATGTCATGTAAAACTCCAACCTGTGTAGATGTACATTATACTATAAAGGATATCAGAAGCACTATTTTAGAGATTTTAAATTTGTAAAAATGAGGTGCAACATAGTTGACAAAACTCAAACATTTGATGCAAATAACATAGTTGACTGGACACATTATTAACCATCAGCACTATGTTCATTTCAAGGCAGAAGTGCACAATTCCATTGATAATGATGGTAATGATGTCTACATGTCATACAAATTGTCAACTAGGTTACCTGTCAACTAAGTTACTACAGTTATTACATTACTGGGTAACTTAGTTGACAGGTAACCTAGTTGACAATTTCCCTATTTTGACCCATCA
The DNA here is from genome assembly GCA_031216635.1 of Dissostichus eleginoides. Lineage (NCBI taxonomy): Eukaryota > Metazoa > Chordata > Actinopteri > Perciformes > Nototheniidae > Dissostichus > Dissostichus eleginoides. Next base: position 695,836 of record JASDAP010000484.1, on the reverse strand, counting down.
TTTCAATGGTAGGCCTTGCCTGGATGACCACATGTCATTTTCTTGAACAGGTTAACATCACATTTGAACATATAATTGAATTAAAATCATTAAACAATTGTAAACCATAACAATGTACGTAACATTGTTGATGGTCAATTAATATACTCATTGACAATGTGCTATTATACATAAAATATTGTAAAAAATTAGAGGACAATCACCACAGTGTGTTCAAAATGTCTGCCAAAGAGGAACATGGCATCATGTGATGCTGGTGACATGGTATTGGGACAAACCATTTTTGAGTTAAAGGGGGGAGTTCTGTTAGTAACATAGTTGACAGAACTTTTGCGGACATTCATATATTAAGATATTTAAATTATTTAAAGGAGGAAATCAATTAAAAAAATATTATTATTCTTTAGTATTTAGACTTTTAAAATAAATGAATACTTTTTTTTATTTACTTTAATGGTTTTTATTCATTATTTTGAAACCAAGACACCCTCAACTGAAAAACGGACATAGCAAAAACTGACAATTTAAGAACATCATGACACATTTCAAGCTAAATAAAGCATAGGATGCACATAATGTGTGTGTGATATTATAACATGCTTTCCAATAATAGGCAAAATATGATATTTTTGAAGAAAATAGTTAGAATAATTATAATTATCATCAATGGACATCAATGGACATGGAATGTACCCTAAATTGTAGAATCACTCATTTTATAATTTCAGGCTACAGCCGTTGTGTATTTTATCATGTGAAGCACTAAATGGTCTTAGAAAAATATCGACAACGGTCATTATTTGCTAAGCAGCGGTGTGTTATCAAGTATTAATAACCTCTGAAATGTCCGAATTGACCAATCAGAATTGAGTATTCATCTATATCCCATACCCCTTACAGTAGAATGCCTTGTTTACATGCTGCTGTGATGAAAGAAAATCCCAAATCGGATCAATAAAGTACATCTTATCCTTATCTTACATACTTTTCTGCCCCCCCCTCTCTCCTGCAGATGAACTGGTACACCAAATGTGCGGCACTGACGGGCATCTACAACACCACCGAGCTGGTGATGCAGCAGGAGTCCTCTCCTGACTTCCAGGACACCTGGGACTTCCTTGACAACCGCATTCATGATGTGCGTCACGCCTCCACCGTTCCCGGAAATGCATCCGCGGAGGAGCCGTGGAGGAACCATCAGTGTATCCTCGGTTATAGCTCCTCCAGAGAGCCTCCTCGATGCTCGATGCTCGGTCCTCGATGTGCGTTTAGAGAAATTAGATATCCTTCAACATGGCGCGCTGAAATCCATTTCCGGGTCACTATCGGAGGACCGAGGGAAATTAGAGAATTGAGAAGCCTTCTGAGAAACGGCCACGGCCATAGTGTGACCCGGATATTAAATAAGGACCCGCCTCAATTCTTCGTCCTGACGAATCAGTGATCGTATTTACATCTCCTGGCCAATCAGCAGTTAGTAAATATTTCCGGCCGTAGAAGCAGCGGTATTTTGTAGTGTACGACTTAATAACGTATGTTTAAGGCTTTTAACTTCAATAATGCCGTATGCTAACCAGCCGACGGTGAAAATCACAGAACTGACAGACGAAAATGTCAAATTTGTCATTGAAAACACAGATTTGGCGTGAGTATTCACTTCTTTGTCCATTCAAGGAGAGCGTGTGTGGCAGCCATTATTCCTCTCATCCAAACTGATGTTAGGAGACATTACCTTACATGTTAAATAACTTCTCTAAGTTAAAATGTTACAAAATAAAGTGAGTTTAGATGTTAGAAGTAAAAGTGTTTTATAATAACTATCAAACAGGTCTGTTCCGTTAAATAACACAATGTCCCATTAAAGGGAAAAGCAAGTTGTCTTTTAATTTGGATACATTAGTGTTGAGAAAAGGGCAGCATTAATGAGGAGTTAAGTGTCCTTTATGTTACCTATTATAACCTCCGTTGTTCTACTTTTCAGGGTCGCAAACTCTATCCGCCGTGTCTTCATGTCCGAGGTTGCTACGATAGGTAAAGTGTGCTCTGGAATTGTTGTTTTCATCGTGTGACTGGCGCCATGCAAGTTTACATGACACTCATCATTAACTCACTGTGATTTGGGGGATACCCGGATGTAAATAGCCAACAGCCCCATTCAGGAAAGCACAGGTGTTATTAGTACCTGTAGCCCCTCAGCACTCTATTATGCTTAAGTTAATGTTAGATGTTAACTCACTTTGGACTGGAATGCTTGGGGGCTTGATTCCTTTTTCTAGGCAACTACCTTAATATAAACACAGACATGTGTTTATATTTTATTGCAATAATAACATATTTTATTGCACAGTACAGCATTTACTTTAACATTATTTTTTGTCTTACCTTTTTTCTATTATAAATGTATATGGTTTACTGATGTCTGCATTTTACATGCAGTGTTGTACAACTTGCAACACTTTTGATTTGTATTTTATTCTTCTTGCACTATTTATGATTTTATTTATATAAATGTCTTAAGTATAGTGTATTTCACAATGCTGGAGGAGCCTGGGACTTTCATTGCAAACACCTACGCTGTAGCTTTTGTACATATGGCGATAAATCCTTTGATCATTTGAAAATGAGGGTTTGTCCTGTTAAGGGTGAATAATGATACCCTGCTACTAAATAGAGAAACTAGCAAACAAAACCCCAGATCTATACCATATGATCTTTTTAAATAATTGACCCAGACATGTATTTTGAATTTAAGAATAATAGTTTATTGACTGTTTTGCCAATTCTCAAATAATATTTACTGTTTTTAAGTTAATAAAAGCATAGAATATATTAATATATATATATATATATATATATCCCTTTGAAATATGGAAAATGTCCATCAAAAATAATACACAAAATGACTGCTACTAAAAATAGCAGATTCATTAATGAAGACAAACTGCACAATATCATTTACTAAAATCAAAATATTATTTAAAGACACCACTTCCTCAGAGTTCTTGGGTAACATCTCTAATTAATCTGTAACCTACTACTTACTTTAACTAGCGTACTCATAATACACACCGAACCCTTCGTAGTGGGTCCCACACACAAATGAAAAAGTGTGCACGTCTGGGAGATGCTCTGTAGCAGTGTGGCCGAAAAGTCCTCAAAAACACATCACTGGCATGGCTTACTTCGGCACTTACTGGAACTATCCCAATGTTATTTTTCTACTGTGACATGTATATGTATTTTTCTGTGGAAACGCACGTAAAGGGGGGCTCTGCCCAGCCTCCTGTCATATATTCTTATACCTGTGCAGCACCTGAGCAGAGGTGGGAGAAGTACTTAGATCATGTACTTCAGTAAAAGTAGAAGTACCAGAGTGTAGGAATAGCCTGTTACAAGTAAAAGTCCTGCAATCAAAATGTTACTTAGTAAAAGTACAAAAGTATTATCATCAAAATTTACTTAAATTACCAAAAGTAAAAGTAGTCATTGTGCAGATTGGTCCATTTCAGAATAATATATATGATATGTTTTATAATGATTGATCATTAAAGTGTTCTCAAAGCTGGTAAAGGTGCAGCTAGTTTGAATGACTTTGTATACTGCAGGGTAGCTTGTGAATTTACTCCAGGTGGAACTAAAGTCTGATTTAACACTTGATTATATTTCACATCATTCATCCAGATCTGTAAAGTAACTAAAGGGATTACATACATGTAGTGGAGGAAAAGTACACCATTTACCTCTGAACTGTAGTGGAGTAGAAGTACAACGTACTAAAACTCAAAAAAAAATGTAATTACTCAAGTAGAGTACAAGTACCTCAAAATTGTACTTAAGTACAGTACTTGAGTAAATGTACTTAGTTACTTTACACCAGTACCCTGAGGTCATCACCTACATGAACCATACGGTATTCTGCTTATGCCCTGAAGCAGATTATCTGAAGTGTCATAGGAAAAAAAATGACATTTATGTGAAGGAATAGGTATTGGTGTGACTGCATCATTGGAAAATGTAATATCCACATGTGATATGCCTCAGATAAATGTCTAATTAACTTAAACTTGTATCCCTTTTTTTGCAGCGATTGACTGGATCCAGATTGATGCTAATTCATCAGTACTGCATGACGAGTTCATCGCACACAGAGTGGGTATGTGTCACAGTGTGCAGTATTCTCCTCTAATGCTACTTGTAATAAGATGTGTTGTTGCAGTGCGACCAGAGCGTGAAAAGCCTGCTGTTCAACATTAATGTTTCCTCTGCTCTCAGGTCTGATTCCTCTCACAAGTGATGACATCGTTGAGAAAATGCAGTATTCCAGGGTAAGTATACAACTGAAACGCTGACTTTAATTAAGTGTATTATCTCAACACATTTCACTTAACTGTATTAGGTTAGTTGAAAACAATATGAAGTTGAATCTAATATTTTTTTATTTAAACTTAATATAATTTCTTTCAACTAAACTGATACAGTTATGTGAAATCTGTTGACATAATACATTTAATTAAAGTCAAAGTTTCAGTTTTTTCAGTGTACTGCTGTATCAATGAGGGGGGTCCCGTCACCCTTAAATGTAACACCATTATTACAATCAATTGTTCCACGCTCTAAACTCAACTCATATTTAGCTGGAAGTGTTCAGGGCTGAGGACCGATCATCCTCAGCTCCTTCTAATGTTCAATACAGTGGTTCCCAACCTGGGGGGGGGGGGGCGCAGCGCTATTGCAACGTGATGCTTGGGAAGAAGTTGTAAACAAACATTGTTTGCTCGTAAAATCTATAAAATTGACACATTTTAAACACAACCGGCAGTTAAAAGAAAAGTGGACGAGCCCACGAGAAGCCTTTCAGCGATAATGCCCAAATCAACAAAGTATGATGAGGCATACATCTCGCTTGACATCTAACGTGGTCGGTGGGGAGATCTCTCTCTCTCTATCTCTCTCTCTCTCTCTCTCTCTCTCTCTCTCTCTCTCTCTCTCTCTCTCTATCTCTCTCTCTCTCTTTCTCTCTCTCTTCTCTCTTTTCTCTCTCTATCTCTCTATCTCTCTTTTCTCTCTCTCTTTCTCTCTTTTCTCTCTCTCTCTCTCTCTCTCTCTCTCTCTTCTCTCTTTTCTCTCTCTCTCTCTCTCTCTCTCTCTCTCTCTCTATCTCTATCTCTATCTTTATCGCTCACATACCTCATTCACACCAACGGTGTTTCAGGGCCGGTTCGGAGCTGGAGCTTGAAAAGCACCGGGTTTTCCTGTTCACACCGCAGCGGAGCAGCCTCTTAGCTCCGGAATCCGGTTCGTTTCAAGCACCAAAAAATTCTCCGGCTAGAGCAAAAGCACCGCATACGTCACGCTTACGTCGAGGCGGGGGCAGGGGCAGGGGCAGGATCAACTCCTGAACAACAACAAAAAGCCCGCGTTTTATCCAGTTTGTACACAACGATGGAGAAACTTAACAAGCAGCAGTGGTCCACTGAAGAGACCAGCTACCTACTGGGAAACTGGTCTTCCGAAGAGGTACAGAGGAAGCTGGAGGGGAGCACGCGGTCCAAAGCAATTCTCCAACAATTGCAGAAAGAGATGGCAACCGCTGGTTTTTACCAAAACCAAAACGAGTAGCGCTTCAACACAATCGGCCATTGTTGTTGTTGTCGGTGTGAGCTGTGAGGGGTTTCCGCGCGGTTTGGCTTTATGAAGCAGGCACGCAAACGGTTACGTCATGACGCAAACGATGACGCAATGACGCAGCACCAGTCGGGCTCTGAGCGGTGTGAAAAGAGCCGGAGCTAAACCGAAGAACCGGTTCTGAACCTGAAAAGCTCTAGCACGGAGCTTGAACCGGAGTTGCGTTGGTGTGAATGAGGTAACAGACTCGCTGCAGCGCTGTGCACACAGAGATCTGCCGGTGGAGAACAGAGCGTTCAAAAGTGACACTCTACAGTGCTCGATGTGGTCTGCTTGTTTGCCATAAGTATTTTCGCATAAACGCGGAAACACGAGCAATCTGTCCATCAACTGGCCAAAAGGCATCATATTAATACGGAGAAATGCACCGTTTTCGACTTCCTTAACTCGGAGTTCTGTTGCCCCAATTACGTGTAAGGTGGGAGAAATACTCGGAACAAGTACTTAAGTAAAAGTAGTCATTGTGCAGATTGGTCCATTTCAGAATAATATATATGATATGTTTATAATGATTGATCATTAAAGTGTTCTCAAAGCTGGTAAAGGTGCAGCTAGTTTGAATGACTTTGTATACTGCAGGGTAGCTTGTGAATTTACTCCAGGTGGAACTAAAGTCTGATTTAACACTTGATTAGATTTCACATCATTCATCCACATCTGTAAAGTACTAAAGGTATTAAATACATGTAGTGGAGTAAAAGTACACAATTTACCTCTGGACTGTAGAGGAGTAGAATTACAAAGAAGAAAAAGTGGAAATACTTAAGTACCTCAAAATAAGTACAGTACTAGTAAATCTACTTAGTTACTACCACCACTGCAGGTATGTCATGTGTGCTAGCAGCCCATAATCCACACTATACATAAAATAAATCAATGTTAATTCTGTTTCCAATTTGTTTAGTTTTTCCCTTAAAAGATCACAAAAAGAACCTATAAAAATAATGTTAAAGTACCGGATTGATAAGCAGTATTTGTAATTGTTTAAATTAGGCCTCATTATTTCACAGTGGCACAGGATCATCTGGCAATACAAGCACTTTTGTTTTGTTGTTCAATCCATAATAAAATATAAAATTCTATTTGGATCCTCTCTTGTTATTATTAGCAGAGAAAATGTAATGTTTGTACAACTATATACAATTAATTCTACCAATCTCAGTGGGAACCGGGTTGGGGGGGCTCGAAAATATTTCCAATCACCCAAGGGGGGCCTGACTGAAAAAGGTTGGGAACCACTGAGCTAATACATTCTCACAGTGTTAGTACACACACTGGCTTTTAACATCTTGTTGTCTGTCTATAGTTTCTCTTCTGAATGTTTCCTATTTTACCACTTCCATTTTATAGTTTGTTAAACATCTTTATTCAAAAGAGCCCTGAAAACGTATCCAAGTTCAGTATTTAGTAGTATTTAGTAAAGAGAAAGTGCAGACAAAAGGCAAAAACATGATAAGTAGGGTAGTAGAGTAACACATTTATTGTCCTGGTAGTGTTTGTTACGTTGTTTCCTGGAGGACAGACATGATGTCCTCTCTGGTCCTCCTGCAGGACTGCACCTGTGATGATTTCTGTCCCGAGTGCTCTGTGGAGTTGACGATGGACGTCCGATGCACTGAAGACCAGACGCGTCATGTCACCTCACGAGACCTTTTGTCCAATAATCCCAGAGTGATCCCGGTGAGTTCTTTCTACGGTTATTGAAGTCATTAGAGGAAAGGGAATCAGAAGAGAATCTGACTGTCATTTTATTGGGCTTTCCAGGTGACTTCCAGGAGTCGAGACAATGATCCCAATGACTATGTGGAACAAGATGGTAAGAGAGGATCTTGTCTATAGGCATGTTATTGTCAGACGTCTGTTTTACCATCATTTTATCCGACATTCAAAACATTTTCCTGACTCTCTGCCCTTCTATCTGACACAATATAGACATTATACTGGTGAAGCTCCGTAAAGGTCAGGAGGTGCGGCTCAGGGCGTACGCAAAGAAAGGCTTCGGTAAGGAGCACGCCAAGTGGAACCCCACAGCGGGGGTGTCCTTCGAGTACGACCCCGACAACTCACTGAGGCACACAGTGTTCCCCCGGCCTGAGGAGTGGTATGAGATGATTTAGTAAAGTTCAAGTTAAATGTATCAACTTAAACAATGACTGGATGATGAATTGACGCATGTATCACTCTGATTCTCAGGCCAAAGAGTGAATACTCAGAGATTGAGGAGGATGAGGTGCAGGCTCCCTATGACCCGAATGGGAAGCCAGAGAGGTGAGGAAAGAATGTTTCACACTCTTGAGTTAATGAGGGAACATGTACGTGTGATTTGTAGATGTGTTGGCCGATGGGAAATGCATGCAGCTCTATGAATAAAAAAAACAAGATAGCACTTTGAAATTCATTGCTCTATTTCAATAAATGCTGTTATAATGGAGTGGTGCAGTGATGACTTATTTTTGTAGCCCGATTTGCCCGCTTTTGTTAACTACAGACCTTATTTCAGGATTCCAAGTCACTTTCAATAAACACTGACTTGGACACAAGGGAACCGAAGTGGTAAAATGCTAACTCAGTTTCAGGTTTTTAGGACTTCCCTGCACCACTCTATCTGATACCAAATAATATGTTTTTGTCAAAATATATTTTGTTACACAAATATTTATCTGCTTTGAATTAGTGTATGATCTGTTAAAATAAAAAAAAGATAATGCGTGTGTCTAAAGTGCTCTCGGGATATTCCCCCTCAGGTTCTTCTACAACGTGGAGTCGTGCGGCTCTCTGCGGCCGGAGACCATCGTCATGTCGGCGCTGGCTGTCCTGAAGAAGAAGCTGAGCGACCTGCAGACTCAGCTGAGCCACGAGATCCAGAGCGACGTGCTCACCATCAACTGAGGGCCCCCTGAGGGCCCCTCCCTCACAGAGAAGACCTGCATTCACACAGCTATATAATAAACGGAGGGCGGATTCAGCGCTATTCAGGTCACATGTTCTTGGATCTGTATGTTATCAAGGAATATGAGGACATGTATTCATGAAAGCAGAGATTGGAGCTTCTTCTGTCAAAGCATCCGAGGCATGGTCCGTGTCTGTCAGGGAGTTTGTGTCACAATGATACAAATGTGATTTTGTTGTTGGCAGTGTTACACTGTCCGATTATGATTTTGATAAATGTTACTTTTGAAATAAATGTGTCTTAGGAATATGGTGTACTATTTGTTGCTTTATTGTAAGTTTTTTAGTTTTTCGCAAATGTTCAAACACCTGGATAATCGAAAAACAATCCTATAAGCTTCTTAACGAGAAAAACGATACGTTTAATGTTAAACCGTTTGCAAAAGAAAAAACTACATTTATTTTTTGGACATTAATTGTATTTTCAAATCTTATTGTGCTGTATAGTTTGGTCGATTGAGGATCTAAACAAGAGAAAAATAGCCAGCCATACAAATGATGTCTTTTTGCTTATTACCATCCTATCAAATCTGTATAGTGACTTTTGGGTTCATGGAAGCAGGGACTGCACTTTGTTGGTAACTTCCAAGGTATATACATCTCTTTAATTTTTGTCAAATGGCAACTATGGCAAGAGTAATAGAGAAGGAGGGATAAGCTATAGAACCAATTTATGTTGAGTTGTGAAGTAAGCTTAAAGAATGCCATGAAGAGATAAATGTTAACTTAGGCGCCATTATTAGCTGTAGATGTTTTGTTATGTTGGAAAAGAGTACATTAGCCCTTCACATAGACCCAATGGGATTTGATAAATTGCTGGCTTTATTTAAAGTTACAGCATTATGTCATTTAGGTTGAGTGCACTCGAAGAGCACCTAAGCACACATTTATGCCGTAACACTGCATGTACCAAACCCCACACCACCACAGACAGAAGGTAAATAAATAAAGAAGCACCTTAATTCAGAAATCTCAAATAAGGATACATTTTAGAAATAAATGTTAACCTGCATATTTTTTATTCCCATTATGCTTTGTGTGAACTTTTAACTGTACTATAGATGAGAGTAACACATGCGTCACTTCCGGGCAAAAAGTGACGGTTCCGCCCACTTTTGGGGGAAAACAAGAAACAACGCTGTCATTTGAATGGCTGTAGTAGTACTGCATTTTCTTACCAGACTTAATATAGATTTATCTTATATCTTATTAATGTTTTAGGAAAATGTTGGTACATTTAACATCATATATAACATGAGTCATATATTTAAAAAAGAAATTCATTATATACTTATTTTTTCTGTGGCAATTGCAATTGCATGAAAAATATTTTTTTGTCATGTAACTGACTTTATAGGTAAGACAACAATTAAAAGAAATAAAAGAGTGAAAGCACTCGCAATTATATAGATGCATAATATACATTACAAAATATATGAATAAACACATTTTTGTTCAGTTTATTCATTTGTATTTCATTACTGTCGTCGCTTACCTTTCCATGGACGCCGGGTGGCGCTGTGTCATCATTTCGCTTGTATTTTGTTCCAGTAGCACTTCCGGGTTCTAATGTTTACAACTGGCAGCAGCGTTTGGATCACAGAGCTGTGTTCCTGGCTCATGAAAATCATATCTATGTTCCAACAACATGTTCTGGAAGTGCTAGGATTTACAGAGTGTGACGGTAGGCTTTAACGCATCACTACAGTAGTCATAACGATGTAACATCTGAACACGAGCTAACACGTAGCATGCTCATTCAGGATGCTCAGGCTAACAGCTAGCACTAGCTTGTTGACAGTAACAGTCAATAGAGATGTGTCGTGTTGTCAGAGTGAGAATATTCTGGACGTTCTGTCTGTTTTTAACCCATAAGAACCCGGACCCATTTCTACTTTTGGGAAAATTAAGGGGAACATAATTTAGACTAAATAGACCACCTAGAACACATTTCTGACAAGTAACCCCCCCTCGTGTCAAATATCTGAAATGTGACATATATGTCACATTGGGCTTTAATGGTAAAATAACTCTTATTTTAAACTTAATTAATGAGGATGATTTTTTGGTTTAAATTAATTTGAACATTCTTTGAATTGAAGAATAAGAACATATTAACTCAATATAATTGAATCAGCTAAATTAACTGAGCAGATCATAATAATATGTCTAATTGTGCATATATGTCACTTTGGGTTTACTGTGAAAGTTTAAGGTTAAAGTCCCGATGTGACACCAGTGTCACAGCGATATTTATCTTGTTTATTTGTTTCATATCAATTTGATCAATAAATGTTTCCACAACAGGTTAAATGTAATAAAGGACATGTTATGTAAGCATTTTAATTCTTAAATGGCTTGAATTTGACCTTTAGCAACAAAAAAAAGCTTTTGAAATGTAGCTCGTTATGTTACATGTGTTAGTCTGGCACATGGACATCTTGGACATGTTGTTATGGGAACACAAAATCAAATGTCCTGGAGCATGACCCACCAGACTGTTCAGTGTGTGTCACTTAGGGACTTCATGAGATAAAATAAAGGCTAAAGCTGTATAAGGAACTTTCCAGAACATTTAAAGTTCATGTGACACCCGTGTCACGGTGGGTCCTTATGGGTATGGGTATGGATACATGGACATTTTATTTTTATTTTATCATAATATATTTAGCTTATTTGCAACACTGTTCTTGAATGTAGCTCCAACCACTTATTGTGTTTTATGATATATTAATGAAACTAATGGATTTTATGCTAAATATGATCAGCAGAAAATAGTGGGGCAGCAAAGAAAACTAGAGAATGCAGTTCCTGAAGAAATTGCTAGTGGGAATGCTTTATGCTGAAAAGCTGACGCTGAATTGCTATGCTGAAATGTAATGTAAGAAGAAAGTGAAGAATTTAGATTGAAATGATACATGAACACTGGGGGCTTGAATGTGTGATAAGAGAAGAAAAGAAAGTAAAAAGGCTTGGATAAGCAGCAGAATATTTGAACTGCAAACTTTTGAACTAACTTGATGGCGAATGATCTGTCGCCATGGCAACGGTATTTGATGACACCCCATAATACTCTTAGATGTGTTGATGGCTGCATCGTTACCAAACCTGTGAAGTTTTGGGCCGTTTGGAGCATTTTCGCTGAAGTTATGAGAAAACCGTCTTTCATGGCGAGCATTGTGTTGCCATGGCAACGGCATTTGAAGAAATCTCAAAACTGTCCCGTAGATGTCTTCACGGCTGGACTGTTAGCACACGTGAAGTTTGAGCACTTTTTGACCAATTTCATAGGAGTTTTAGCAATATCGTGTTTTATTGCGAGGGATGTGTTGCCATGGCAACAGCTTTTGAGGAAAACTCACTATTGGCACATAGACATGTTGAAGGCTGGACCATTAACCATTATCTGAAGTCTGGTGCTGTTTTGACCCTTTTCATAGGCGTTACGACAACATCGTGTTTTTTGGCGAGGGATGCGTTTCCATGGAAACAGCCTATGGTGAGATCTCAGAATTGACGTAGAGCTGTTGAGGGCCGGACCATTAACCATTATCTGAAGTCTGCTGCTGTTTTGAACATTTGCATAGGAGTTACGACAACATCGTGTTTTTTGACGAGGGATGCGTTTCCATGGAAACAGCCTATGTGGAGATCTCAGATTTGGCATAGAGCTGTTGAGGCATGGACCGGTGATATACAAGCGAAGTTTGGGGGATGATCGGACCGTGTCCATTGGAGTTACAGCGACATCGTGTTTTTTTGGCGAGGGATGCGTTTCCATGGAAACGGCATATGATGACACCCCATAATTAACATAGAGCTGTTGAGGGCCGGACTTTTAACCATTATCTGAAGTCTGGTGCTGTTTTGACCATTTGCATAGGTATCACGACAACATCGTGTTTTTTGACAAGGGATGCGTTTCCATGGAAACGCAGAGGGTGAGATGTCAGATTTGGCAAAGAGCTGTTGAGGCATGGACCGGTGATATACAAGTGAACATTGGGGGACGATCGGACCGTGTCCATTGGAGTTACAGCGATATCGTGTTTAATGGCGAGGGATGCGTTGCCATGGTAACACCACATTATGTAACATCAGATTTGACGTAGAGCTGTTCAAGGCCACAGTGTTAATGTGATGTTTGGTGGCGTTCTGAGCATGTCGGTATCTCCAACACACAGGTGTTTATGTTTGAGGTAACGACGTTATGAAACACCTGTGCTTGAGTCCAGAGATCAAAGGTTTCCATGGTGATGTGCAGTAATCAGTGAGAGGAGAGCCTTTCCATTGTTCTGAATGAGAGATAAACCTCTTACATGTGAACGTTTTGTTGAAGAACCGTAACAGATATCGGTGAAATTTCAACGCGTGAAGCATGTCAAGGACCCTGAGCGTCTGAAGTGTGCTTTTTGTGTACTTTCGGGTCCATAATGTGGCCTTTTTGGCAGATTAACTAAAGGTGTGCGGCTGCTGCTGTGAGGAAAGATCAGGCTGAATTTACAATGGGCCTTAAGGCAAAAAACTTTCAACATGTCTCCATTAAGGAGATTATGTTTTTGTCACTTCATGCCCAAGAGGCATTTTGTTTAATTATTTTGCTTAAAAATTTATTTTCCAACCTAGGAGAAGTTTTCCTACGTTTCTCATAACAAATGATGTCTCAGGAGTGTAGGGTTTGGGAATTATGGCAGGTTTAAAAAAATATATGAAGGCGAATTTCAAGATGTCCCCCACTCTAGCTGTGACATCACGCACTCTAGCCTTAACGAGCTGCTCCACACTAATGTTAAAATCTGAAGAAGGCCTCTTTACCAAGGTCTGAACAATGTTTAATATCTCTAAAAGTATGAATCTGATTTAAAAGTTGTGTAACACGAATAATGTCAGAAAGATGTGTAACATTTAAAAGTTGGAATGAGGTTTCTGAGTGAAAGTATGAAGGAACAGTTAGCAGTTGAAGTCGCATGAAGATTTTTCAAATCTGAAGAGTTTCCCCATTGACTTCCATGTTAAAATTTTGATGAATTATGGGATGTATCCCTGGAGTTATGAAAGTTATGAATGAGAAAAGTAATAGCCATCGATTCCCGATCGAGCTGAACGTTTTGATGTTTGAATGGAGTTTCTGCGATGTGGGAGCAGAAGAGGCGCAAAAAAACCCGAATAAGAATAAAGAATTTGTGCGTAGAAGAACAAGTAGTTGGAATGCTGTATCAGCATTCCAACTAAATGATTCAGATTTTATATGATTGAATTCTACTGGTCATTGCAAAATAATACATTGGTATGGTAACTCAGTTGCATGAATGCTTGGTATGGAAAAACATCCTACTCAGATCCTTTACTGAAGCTAAAGTCCTAATACCACAGTCTAAATATACTCCATTATAAGTAAACATATTATGTTACTTATGTAAAAAGTAACTAGTAACTCCAAATGACAAATAAATGAGGTGGAGTGAAAAGTACAATATTTCCCTTTGAGATGTGGTGGAGAAAAAGTCTAAATGGGCAGAAATGGAAGTACTCAAGTAAAGTATAAGTACCTCAAATTGATACTTAGTACAGTACTTGTGTAAATGTACCTGGTTACATTCCACCACTGCATATGTTGGTGCACAGAAGGCTGGGTAAAAAAGGAGCTTTCTATAGGACAGATGTAATATTTTGCACATTATAATTCAAACAACATGAACAGTCATTTTAGGATATATTACACAAAAATAGATATGACCAAGTTTAACTTATTATATCTTCATTTTATCACATATATGTGTCACAGGCTGCAGGGCTCCATCATCAGGATCTGCTGCTGAGATTCCAAGAATCGATAAACTATGAAGAAAAGCAGACGTCCAAGGCCATCGCAGAGCAGCGGGACGCAGACGAGCGTCACTGAGGAGAAGAAGCCGTCTGGAAACAGAGGCCGACCTAAGAAGACCGTCCCTGTTACCACTGACAACCTTTACCATGACGACGCAGCAAAAGACAACATGGCTGACTTAGACTGCAGTGTGAACGCAGCTGTCGACACACAGAAACCTCCAGAGGGCAAGACCAGAGCCGCAGGTCAGTGTCCCGGGAGAATGGAGGGATGCTTCATCCAAAGTTGGGAAATTGTTTTGTCACAACAGCATTGCTAAAAGTCATAACAAAATAATAGAATAAAATAAAAAAAGAATACAAAATAAATTGTATCAATAAGAATCTTAAGAATACACAATATAAAATATGCAATATACATTTGAATACTGCATAAAAGACCAATCTACTACAGAAACAGAAACATATAGATGTAATTGGGTTTGGTCACATAGAAGTCACCAAAATAATATATTTAATAAAAATGCAGTTAGGTGCTTTGCTTATCAGAAAACATCTTCCTGGATAGTTCTGCTGTCCATAAAATGTGTTGGTCGTCACAAAGTGGAAGTCGATGTTCTTCTCCTGCTTATTGGATCAGATCTATGCTGATAGGACTGTCTGATAGGTGCTTATTGGATCAGATCTATGCTGATATGACTGTGATAGGTGCTTATTGGATCAGATCTATGCTGATATGACTGTGATAGGTGCTTATTGGATCAGATCTATGCTGATATGACTGTCTGATAGGTGCTTATTGGGTCAGATCTATGCTGATATGACTGTCTGATAGGTGCTTATTGGATCAGATCTATGCTGATATGACTGTCTGATAGGTGCTTATTGGATCAGATCTATGCTGATAGGACTGTCTGATAGGTGCTTATTGGATCAGATCTATGCTGATATGACTGTGATAGGTGCTTATTGGATCAGATCTATGCTGATAGGACTGTCTGATAGGTGCTTATTGGGTCAGATCTATGCTGATATGACTGTCTGATAGGTGCTTATTGGATCAGATCTATGCTGATATGACTGTCTGATAGGTGCTTATTGGATCAGATCTATGCTGATATGACTGTCTGATAGGTGCTTATTGGGTCAGATCTATGCTGATAGGACTGTCTGATAGGTGCTTATTGGATCAGATCTATGCTGATATGACTGTCTGATAGGTTCTAAGCTATGTAAACATGTCTGACAAAAACAAAGCCCGGTTTCATTTGCAGTTTATTTAATGGTGTCCTCTGCGTTTAGCTAGAAGTGACTTAATTATATTCAAGGTCCCTACTTGGATATATTTCCTTTAGATAGGTTTGGAGAGTAATGGATTACATGCAAAAAGATTATGTAATTAGTATACAATCTATTCCATTACAGTAACATTTTTTAATTTTTTATTGTAATCTTCTAAAACGGAGCATTTTCTGTCAACTCAGATTTGAATTCTGCTTTTTAAACTGCAGTATGTGCTCATGTGCTGTATAGGCTACTGCCTGAATATGCTTCATGAAATGAAGAAAAATAAAGTAATCAGGTTACATTACATTTATATTGTGATAATTAGTTTGGCTACTGACTACATTTTTGTACAGGTCATTAGTAATTGTTTCAGAATACATTTTTAAAGTAACCCTCCAATCAAGCGTCCAGATTTTGCCTCATGAGGGACAGTTTAATAAGAACCTCTGCTGTGTGTTCTCCATCAGGTCGCCTGTCCACCGCCCTCTGCCGGCTCTGCCACGGGAAGTTCTCTCTGCGCAGCCTGCGGCACGCCTTCAACAGGAGGACCCGGGGGGCCGCGGATATTGCTGACGATGAGCCGACGTCCCCCCTCTTATTCCACACAGACTTCCAGCGACTGGTGGGGGTCCAGTTGGATCGCGACCCCCAATTATCAGAGTTCATTTGCAAGAAATGCCACTCCAAGTTCTACAAGTGCCACAGCATCCTGATCCGGTTCCTGCAGAGAGTCAACCTCCCACCGGTCGGGAAAGAGAACCTGAAGAGCTGGTGAGTCTGAGAAGAGGACGCTTCTAACAGACGCATTACCTTTCAGTGCCTTTGTTATTCTTAAGTTGTGACGACTTGTCTGCTTTCAGATCATGTGGTGATGTTGTGCGACTCATAACATTCATACAATTCATACCACACGTTAAACAAAGAAAACAGGACAACAGTCAAAGAAATCAAAACAAAAGAGGCAAAAGTCAAATAAAATAATACACAACTAAGATCACCTTTCTGTCTTCTACATTGTGTAATATAAATGAACGGTTTAAAACTGTATCTTGATGGCGTCTTCACACACTCTGTGTCTCTTAAAAGGCTGGTGGGAAATGTAGTCTTTTATAGTCTCTTGACTACAGAGGTCACGATTACATGACTATATTTCTGTATCATTTTTACAAAACAAAGGACTGGCTCTAACAAACAGTCTGGCCAAGTGTGACTATATCGTAAGAATCTCTGTTGTTCGAGCATAAACATCTACAAATATGAGCAACTGCCTGGTTTCTTTTTCAGGAAGAAGTGTCCAGAAGCCTCAGTAAACCATGTCCCGATAAGTAAGTAAACGCATTTCTTCTTTGGTTGTTCTTACAGAAATGAGATAAAACGCAGGTGGACTGATCTCCTTTATCTGTTGCTGTTCCCCTTCAGCTCCTCACTCCTTCACCTCAGACCCTCAGTGCCTCCACAGCCTCGTGTCCTGGGCCCACCATCACGGGGGGGCCTGCCGCTCCTGTCCCGACCTGAAGGAGGTGCTGGAGGGCCGGGGCTGGGGCTCTGTTCAGGCCGCCTGGGGGTGTGTTGATGGTCACAGATACATCATGGACACTCAGTGCACCCCAGCTGCACAACCATTCTCTATGAACTCATGCAGTGGGAGGGACAATGGAGAGGGAGGGGTGTCTTGGGAGGAGGAACAGGAGGAGGAAGATGAGGGGCGCAGCGGGAATGTGAGGACAGCATCGGGGAGTGTGAGCACTTTAGCTCAGCACAGTCCGGCTGCAGTCCTCTCTCAGAGCCCGGCGGACTGGACCTGCAACCCTGAAGGTGAGACTGCTACAGCTGTTACTGGTGTGTCCAATAACAATAATCATTCCTGGATAGCTCAAGAGAAAGCCTGGAGCTTGAGATTTTAAGTGGTTAATTGCAAGAAATCCTCTGTCTTCTGATACAATCTCTTCATATAGTCACAGATATTACACAACCCTTCATCATTCACTTATTGACTCTAAATCTGTTCTTTGGGTAGTATGTCTTCTAATTTATTTAGGTTTTTTAGTCATACTTTTTAGCTTGCTGCAGCAGGGTCATCATGTTCTGATGTCACCACATTTTTGTATGTCTTAGAAATCCAGCAGTGGTTTCAAAGTAGACAACAGTGTACGTGCTGAAGTGAAGTCTGAATGAGAGGATAGACATGTTTACTAAAAAACACTCAATTCAAGATATAAGAAATTCATTCATATACTATACAATACAGTCCCCAGAGGGGTAAGAGAGGAGGGAGCAGGATGGTGTTGGTGATATTCTGAGGATGTTATTAATATGATGCTTATCACCCACACATGAGAAGATCACCTCCAGCACTTTGGTTTATGACCAAATGCAAATGGAATGAAATAAAACAGCCTTTTCCACAGCAGAAAGAATACATATTAATGCTGGGCATCAATCATTCTGTGTTTTTAATATTTCACTGTTATCGTACTACTCTCAGTACTCTCAGGTTTTTTGTAGCTGTACATTACTTGATTTATTTCCTGGGATGTTGAACTGTGATGTGTTTTATGTAGTGTTTACCCAGTCAGTTTAAAATCATTCTTTAGAGATACCATACCAATAATAACCTGCTTCCCAATGACGATTGGATTACTGATTATCTCACATTTATGGGATGTAGATCGTGAATCCCATTCTTAAAACTACTTATTAATTTTTTTATGTATATCTTGGTTTATTCACGTAAATGAGTTGCAGGATATGAAAGGTTTGTGAAACTCTGGCGTAGTGACCGCAGATGTAATTTGTTACCATCTAATATGTAATATACCATCTCATCACTGAGCATTCTCTAAATGTCCCGCTGGTTTGTCCTGTTGTGTTTTCCTCTATCAGACTTCACAGGTCATGACGAGGCGTTGTCCCCTGCTGTGGCCCCGCTGGAGGACAGGGCCCCCGACAGTGATCTGTCTGACAGGTGAGTCCCTCTGGGTTCCTTTCCCAAACCTCAATATCTGCACTTCTCTGCCTTTTAAGTGATACGTTGCAATGATGGAAGGTCTTAACCTCTACACTGTGTGTGTGTGTGTGTGTGTGTGTGTGTGTGTGTGTGTGTGTGTGTGTGTGTGTGTGTGTGTGTGTGTGTGTGTGTGTGTGTGTGTGTGTGTGTGTGTGTGTGTGTGTGTGTGTGTGTGTGTGTGTGTGTGTGTGTGTGTGTGTGTGTGTGTGTGTGTGTGTGAAGGGTGATCTCCGAGGATGACTTTGAGGAGAGTAGGAGAGGGCGGTTATCTGACGATGAGTTTGAACCAGACAAAAGGTGGGTGCAGATATTCTTCAGTTTCTTCTCAAACAGCAGAGACAGACTGCAGGTGACTTCAGACAGGAGCAGGTTACAGTGTTTAGTGAAGCTTTCCTCCCCCCCCCAGGGTGAGCGTCCCCAACAAGAGAAGAAGGAGCCCGAAGGCCCAGGAGGAGCCCAAAGTTAGAAAAAAACCTGGACCCAAACCCGGCTGGAAGAACAAGTTGAAACCTAAAGCGTACGTACACGTCTATATTTCTTTATACACAACCTCCATTCAGCATCAGTTTATTTAATGTGTCGTTTATGGGAAGTTGTACCATGGTGTTTCAGAGGCCATTCAATGGAAGACGGTTATATTGCAAGAAAAAACCTTGAATATTCCTTAGAGATTGAAAAAAAAGAAATACATTTGTAAGAAAAAATGAAAATAAAATAACAGATACAACATGT
Organism: Dissostichus eleginoides; assembly: GCA_031216635.1. Lineage (NCBI taxonomy): Eukaryota > Metazoa > Chordata > Actinopteri > Perciformes > Nototheniidae > Dissostichus > Dissostichus eleginoides. The sequence continues at coordinate 676,350 of JASDAP010000484.1, read as the reverse complement.
ATCTTTATGGACCTTTGTCTCACTGCAGGAGACCCTAACCATTATGACACTGCTTTAGGCACAACTCAATTCAGACGGCAGCGTCTTGCAAATGTTTGACTTCATAAACTGAGAATATGCACTTTTTAATGTACTACTTTAATTTCAGGGAATATTTAAAAAAGAAATTGTATGAACCAACTCGATCAATCTTGGCAATTTCCCATTTAGATCTTGGAAATTCTGAATTTAAATCTATTCTGGTTTATGAATCATTATAATTTGTTTACCTATTTGGCCCTAATGCTTTGTCGTGAAGCTGTAGGTTTGTATCGTTTTTAAGAGGTCTTATTCCTGTTTGTTACAGTTCATCTGTAACAAAACTTTAACAAGGTTGTTCAGCATGCATCGATCACACTACCTTCGTGTTTTTATTTTCAGAGAGGAGCTGCCTAACATCTACAAGTGTCCGTATCAGGGCTGCACCGCCGTCTACAGAGCTCCTGATGGTTTGAAGGTCACATTTCAAAAACGATGACATCATTTCACTGTTATTAAAGGGATACACATTCAGTAATTGGATCAATAATGGTGTATATCACTCCAGAAATGCTTCAGGACCTGGTATTTCAGTCCTTTAGTTCTTCTCCATACTACTCCATATTCTGTATAAAGTTTCAATGTGCTTTGCTTTGACTGTTAATGGACTGAATTTCCTATTGGGGGGGGTTTAGAAGCACATCAAGGAGCATCACGAGGAGATGAAGGAGCGGCCCTGCCCTCACCCCGGCTGCAACAAGGTGTTCATGATCGACCGCTACCTGCAGCGCCACGTCAAGCTCATCCACACCGGTGAGGGGATCACTGGGGTCTGTTTTCAGCGGCTCCTTTGTTTACTTACATAACATAACACTGATTCTATTGGCTAGCACTCAAACACATTGTATGTGATAGGCTAAGGGGCGGGATATCTTTAAGGTGTTGACCAATCACAACAGAGCCGGCCAGCTAACCAATCAGAGCAGACTGGGCTCTGTTTTCAGACAGAGGGTGAAAAGAGGTGCAGCAGCACAGGCAGTATGAGAAAAATAAAGAGCTTTTTGAACATTAAAGCATGGAGACAAGTCACAGTAGAGACACCTGAACATCAGCAGGAGAGGACTCTTTAAAGTAGAGACACTACATACTGATATACACCTGAACATCAGCAGGAGAGGACTCTTTAAAGTAGAGACACTACATACTGATATACACCTGAACATCAGCAGGAGAGGACTCTTTAAAGTAGAGACACTACATACTGATATACATCAGAACATCAGCAGGAGAGGACTCTTTAAAGTAGAGATACGACATACTGATATACACCTGAAATTGAGCAAAAATATATCTTTTAAGTTGTTGGTGTTAACCTTTGTTTGGCTTGCACTGCCTACTTTGTGTTTCCAGAGGAGAGGAACTACATCTGTGACCAGTGCGGCCAGACCTTCAAACAGAGGAAACACCTCTCAGTTCACCAGATGAGACACTCCGGGGCCAAGCCACTGCAGTGAGTGCTCCTGATGTAGTATGCCACTTGTGTAGCTCATGAACAATTATTTAAAGTATTTTATACAAAAAGAAACATAATCGATTGGGGCAGTTCGGAATATTGCAGAAAATGAGATATGCGTCACATGTTGATGATACCTAACACCACTTTTTAAGGGTATATACAATCTTCAGAAGTATAAAGCTAACGTTGGGGTATAAAGGAAGTACGTCACGGTCACATGACCTCACGTCACCACTACTAAGCTAAATGCGGCTAATGTTTATCGTGATGACGTTAGCAACCGCTGTTTTTCTGATACATAGAAGCTTATGACATTCATGAGTTGGGTATATACTGATGTATTTTATGTCGTAGAACAACATTTTTAGATCTTTTCAGACTGTTAACCACAGACCTTATTTCAGACCTCTAACCAAAAACAGTTCAAATGCATACACATTTTGGGGCTTTAAGACTAATTCCTGGACCACTACTGACCCTGACTGCATTTGGTGAATCATTTAGAAATAATAAATGTGAGTGGTGAAAGGAGGCTTTACATGTTATTATGGTTTACATTTTTTCCCTTCAGATGTGAGGTGTGTGGTTTCCAGTGTCGCCAGCGAGCATCGCTTAAATACCACATGACCAAACACAAGGCGGAGGCGGACCTGGACTTTGCGTGCCTGATGTGCGGGAAGCGCTTTGAGAAGGCCCACAACCTGAACGTCCACATGTCCATGGTGCACCCGCTGATCCAGGCCAAAGTCCAGAGAGGGGGCAGCGAGCAGCCGCCCTACTCTGAGCTGCACGCACTGGCTCTGAGCGGGGAGGGGGGGCATCAAGAGCAGGACAGATGACAGCAGGCGTGCCGCACCGGGACATAACCACCAAACCCCCCCTCCCCTACTGATGTTTATCTCTCTTCTCTTCCAATATACAAATGATCATCTAGGTTAAGAGCCAAGCTGTTGTCTGAAACATTAAGTTTCATTTTAGAAGATATAGGATATTTACTACATGATGGAAAGCTTTAGAGTGTGTAATTATCCTTTTCATTCCAAACTTAAGCTGTTATTCCATTGTCAGCCTGTCAGCCGTCTTCCGACCACATGTTTAGGATTTGTAGCTTTCTTTGGGGAATAAACAGGCACTCCTGGTGCCTGTTACAGTTCTGATGACTGGAATATGCATCTGTACACACAGTTTATCTGATAGCAGAAACACACTGGTTGACGGACAGAAATGCAGTCCTTTCCTGCAATAGTCTTGTTAGCTGAAAATATTGTGAAGCACTTGTATGCAGTGTGTATCTTCCTCACACTGGATGACTTCCAATAACTGTTTTATTTTGTCACTGTTTTAAATTAAGTTATTACAATGCTTGAATCTGTATTGAAAACAGTAAAAGGGCTTCAGGTGTTCATGTGTATAATACGTCCTTTGTGCATTTATTATGTATACACAAATTAATTAAAATGGTGACATTTTTGTACACATGAGCGTTAACTGGTCATATCTGAACATCCTACGAGAGGAACATGTTCCTGTAAAGGGGGGAGAGAGGAGGGAGGGAGGGGAGGGAGGGAGGAGAGGGGGAGAGGGAGGGTGAGGGAGAGGGATGGAGGGGAGAGAGGGAGGGGAGGGAGGAGAGGGAGAGGAGGGGAGGGAGGAGAGGGAGGGAGGAGAGAGGGAGGAGAGGAGAGGGGGAGGAGAGGAGAGGGGAGGGAGGGGGGGGAGGGAGGGGGGGGAGGGGAGGGGGGGGGGAGGGGAGGGAGGAGGGGAGGAGGGGGAGGGGAGGAGAGGGAGGGGAGGGGAGAGAGGGAGGAGATGGAGGAGGGGGGGGGGGTTCCTCTGCCTGACATCAGCGAGCAGCTTCAGAGGAACTCCATATCTGGGCTGTCGGGGTCCAGCTGCAGAGAGAGAGCTGCTGACACCTCGGGGTCCAACGCCGACACCTGGGACTCCAGCTGCACCAGACAGGAAGGAGAGGGGGGGCAGGGACGTGTCTTTGTTAGAAAAGTTGGTGGTTTTTACTGCATTAAGCGCCCCCCGCAAATAATACATACATACAGTATATACATATATTCTAACAATATTTGTTTGACAACTAGAGCAGTATCTATGCTACGCTGCTGTAAAGCTATTCTCTGTTAAATGATTACTAATATTAAACGTGTCTCAGGTCCAAACTGCTCCACTTGGGTCACCAGAAATACACAGAAGTGTACACAGACTGTTCTCACCCAGAAAGTGAGAAATACACAGAAGTGTACACAGACTGTTCTCACCCAGAAAGTGAGAACAGTCCTCCAGATTCTACATGTTCTCTTGTGCAAATAAACCTCTCTCAAAGTGCACAATTCTTTGTGCATGCTATTTTCCGAACAAGTTATCCTAATGCAAAGTGGTGGGGACAAAATTGGCCATTACCAGAAGTGGGGGGGACATTTCCCCAGTACAGTGGGTGCAGGCTTGAGGAGTAACAGATACATGTAACGGGATTACGTAATCAGGATACAAACAAGTTAACTGCATTCCTTTAAAGTTACATAATAAGACGTAATCAGATTACTGTTACATTTCTAGAGGTTGGGGATTACTGACAGGATCGTCCCACAAAGGGGAAATGTACATTGTTACAGCAAAAGTAAAGAGCCAAAAATAGTTTAATATTAATTAAGAAGACATGCATAAAATATTTAAGATAAAAATGGAAATTACAATTTACAAAATACACATCAAGTACCAGTAACGGTATTTACAAAGTGTAGCATGTACAGTATGAAAAGGGTGTGATAGCAGCCAGGTGATTGTATTAAAAGTAGAAGTATAGTTATTGGCAGTTATTTACAGATTTATGACAGAAGTTGAATTGTCAAACTAAGAGACAGCAGCCAGTAATAATAGTAATAATAAATATGAAGCGGTATACATACATATATATATTATATATATATATTGCACGTAGTAATATTGCACAACAGGGGTGATATAGTCTGACAATGTTGACAATGATTACAGTGTTAGTAAAAACCTAAAGAGCTCATAGTGTTTGTTTTAAAGGATCAGATGTTCTCTCTTCTCTTAGAGCTGTACTGTTCTGTAGGCTAATACTTTAAGTGTGAATCTATACGCCTACTGCCTGAATCTGCTTTATGGTTCCACTTTCTTTGGTTCATTTGTTCTGTTTTAATTCAGAAGGTCAACTATATGGTCATAAAATGATGTGTGTGAGCTTAACTGTGTGTTAAACAAAAACGGAGCATTTTCCACCAGCTCAGATTTTATTTCTGCTTTTTTAAACTGTACTATGTGCTCATGTGTTTCAGTGTTGGTGTGTAGGCTGCTGCCTGAATCTGCTGAATAAAAGGCAGCTTTTCCTATCAATAAAATCATTGTTGATCCTAAATATCTTATTTTCTTAGGTCACATTGTTCTGTTGTGCACATAATACATCTTATTGAGAGTTTTTCTCTCATTTATTTGCATTGCATTTGAAATTGAGGTAATCTAAAGGTAACAGAGTAATCAGGTTACATTGACTCAGAAACTAGATTTTCTTTTACAAGTAACTGGTAATTGTAACGGAATACTTGTTTTATAGTAACCCTCCCAACCCTGACAGTGTGTGTGTGTGTGTGTGTGTGTGTGTGTGTGTGTGTGTGTGTGTGGTGTGTGTGTGTGTGTGTGTGTGTGTGTGTACCTCTCGGAGTTGGCTGGTGGACAGAGCTGTCGGGGGTGTCTGTGCGATGGCTCTCAGGAGAAGCTGCTTGCTGTGGCTCACAATCTGAAAAGGCTGACAGTGAAATGCACACGTTGAACTTCAGAGCAGAGAAGTGACAGGTTTGACTGACAGGATGATACAAAGCATCATCTGAGAGTCACCTGATGGTCAGCGGGGGGGAGGGTGTGTCCTTCCAGGAAGAGTTGCAGCAGATGGATGTAGCAGAGGACAGCAGTGTGCAGGAAGTGAGGGCCACACACAGCTCTGTGCAGCAGCTCAGCACTCTGCTGGAGCAGCAGGCTGAACACACACACACACACACACACACACACACACACACACACACACAAACACACACACACACACACACACACACACACACACACACACACACACACACACACACACACACACACACACACACACACACACACACACACACACACACACACACACACACACACACACACACACACAGGAAAGGGAGAACCTCATGTGATAAGAGTAAGAAAACTACAAATGTAAAGCTGGGCTTATATCAAAAGCATGGTACATTAGAATTACTTGTCCAGTGCTTTCATGGGTTAAAGATTGTGGGTTCAATGTGGAGAAAAATCTTCCGGTGGCTCTGAGTGTCTGTACTAATAACTTAAACATTGTATAATGGGAAGTTTTGGGAAGAGTTGAACTTACAAAATGCAGTTATTAAAATCACACCTTTGCCAAAGCTTATCTTAGTATGTCATATGCATTACAACATTGTAAAAATATTATGAGCCGTATGTGTCCCTAGTGAGGCCTTCTGAGGGAGCCCCAGGTTTGTATCCAGTCACTTTCAAAACAAAAATACATTTAAAAACTGACCTGTAAAAGGCCCAAGGCATCAGTCGGGTAAACTCATCTGATGTTACCATGGTGATGGACTGGTAAACACCGTGATCTAAAGTTGGGAAAACAACATTTAGCCCACTTATTTAACAATGCATCAATACACACAAGAAGACACAATCATTTCATGTCAGAGCAAACATTACATTTAATCTTTCAAATAATAAATACCCGGCTAAACTGTCAATAACATTGTTTGCTCCCAGTGAGTGAAGAGCATGTGGAGTGTAGTGAGATGTGATTTTAAAGATGGACACTGTACCGTCTGATTTAAAGAGCAGCAGCCAGTCAGCAGAGTCCACTAACACACGCAGCAGCTCTGTGCAGAGGTCTGCTGCTCTCTGACTCCTCTTTTCCTGAAGGAATCATTATAGACACAACATTACAGAGACTCCCTCCTGCTGTGGGGGGAGCAGAAACAGTTGACCTCCATACTGGAGAACATGTCAGCTGATGGTCATCCAACTCTTGGCCAATAAGCGTATTTTCCCAAATGTCACTATTACTATTCCTTTAACAATAAACCATTGCTTGCCCGGACAGTCCGATAATCAGAGTAATTGGAGTGCAGCAGTAAAGTATGCTCCAATCACTTCATTTCTGTCTGGACTACGTGGTATTTTTAGGAGTGGTTTTTTAGAGTTTATTTGTAATAATGATGAGGTTCCAGATAAAATATGGATTCTTTAATGTTTCCTCTCAGATCTGGTGTGGGGCAGAGCATGTTGATCAACCTGAGCTCTCTAACTGCATATCAATCCACCAGCTTTCCTAAGTCTAACCCCTACACTGAGTCAGCAGGTGGATACAGTTGTCAGGGACAGTGCTGGATCAATTAAAGAGCGTTTTTATTAATTACCTCAGGATACAGGAGTGATGACAGATGATCCTTTACACACAGGAAGAGCAGGAAAACTAGAACCTGGACAAATAAATTAAACAGCAGCAGGTCAATATACAAAATGTTGGTGTTTTAATGAAAACAAATACTCCAACATACCGGCTGGGGTCCACTTAGGGCCGATAAAATGACACTGTTATGATGAAGTTCTTTCCTCTCACCTGTTGGCACGGCGGCCCCCCTCTTCTCGCAGCACACGTAGGGCAGCACTGAGGCCCTGGTCGGCCCCCCCACGGCCCTGCCAGGCCCCGTGCAGGCTGGCAGCCAGCAGCAGAGCAGCAGGACCCGGAGGGGAGGGCCCCTTCTCTAAACTGAACACCACATAGAATACACAAGCCAAGTTTACCACCGAAAATACAACTAATCATGGGGAGAGGGGCTCCTGGGCAACTATTTTATTAAAATATATGTTTATTATTAATATTATATATTTTTCCTATTTCTTTAGTGTATTAAGATATTTCTTATTCTGTATTCTTAAGGAGCTTGTGTTTGCGGCTCAGATGGACTTTCTGGATTGCCTCTTTGTATTTTTCTATATTTATTTTCATGAACTCGGAAGAAGGGTAAAGCATGGGCCAAACACAAAAACATTTAGGAGTGGAGATATATCAAAGGGCGACACAAGTTATGTTTCACTTTTGCAAGGGCAATTGTGCTACATTTAAGTGGTTTTGAAATAATTGGAAAAATGTGTAATGTAATATTCATAACAGCAGCTCTGAAACAAAACCATTCTTTTTAACTGCATTCAATCCTTAGGATTTGGCTTTCTTGGTATGTTGTTTCCACATAAGGGACTTCAACAGAGCTAAATGAAGCCAAGGCGAATCTGACAAACTGTTACACCCTCTAACTGACGGTGTGGTGTGGTGGATCAGAGGTCCAGAGGAGGAGCTCCATGAGGACGAGGCTTACCTGCAGGCCCAGCTCTGACACACAGTGAGGAGCTGCAGCTGCTCCGGGAGAGGGTCTCCATCAGTGAGACCCTGCCACAGGGAGGAGAGCGCGGGAGAGAGACGCTGCCACCAGTGCTACACACACACACACACACACACACACACACACACACACACACACACACACACACACACACACACACACACACACACACACACACACACACACACACACACACACACACACACACACACACACACACACACACACACACACACACACACACACACACACACACACACACACACACACACTTAGGAAGTCTGCAGTATATAATAATGATGTCATGCTTTTGTCCAAATAAAGCAGTGGGGATGATGGTAAGAACTAAATGCAAGGCCTTTCATTTTCACCTGTTACATTTGTCTTAACCAGTTATTTTATTCAGAAATAGACATTTCAAAATCCAATTATTTCTGAATTTAAATCCAATCCAAAAAATGCATTTCTTTAATCGACCTCATTAAAGGGAAAGTTAATCATTAATACAGACATGTTTTTGTGACCATGTCAAGGTGTTTTAGGTTGGATTTTTCCTTTAGAAACTGGTTCACTTATGAACATAATTCTGACTTGTAAAACTAGAAAAAAATGCACAATAAATACCATAACACTGGAACTTTAGCAGCTGTATTGAATTAAGCCATATTTCAATTTAATCACATACTTTTTCTACTGTTAAAACTCTAAATGTCTTCCTTGCAAAATGCCTTCAAGACCAGCATATAAGGACTCACACCTCACTGGTTAAAGCCACATGTGTAGGATAAAAGGTCTGCATGGAAAAGTGATGAAGTTGTGATAACTGTGTGGAGAACAAACTGTACCACTGTGGAGAGCAGGAGCAGAGGACAGTGCACACTGATCTGAGACCAGGCTTTGTTCACTTCTTCCCTCGAGCGCCCACAGCGTACACTGGCACACAACACACCCTGGAGAGAGCACACACACAGCACACTTGTTTTTTTTGCAGGAGCTGATAGAAATACAGTCAGAAATGTTTATTGGAATTGTCCTGAGATTTACGTAAGTGTGACTCTTACTCTCAGGAAGTGTGATGTTAGATGGTAGGACAGCAAGCCGACTGGAGAACACACGTTCCTCTGTGGACAGAAGAGAGGAGGGCAGACAGAAGAAGATGTGAGCACTAAGTAAGGGGTAATGCAGCGAGATGGTCAGTAATGAAAAACAAACCTTGAATGAACTTGACTCACAATACTGATTTAAAATGATTGTATTGCTTCCACTAGGAAAAAAAGAATCTGTACCATGCGTACCAAGAACTGGAACTGCAGCATTAACAACGTAACTTAATATGATGGCAGCACTGATGGAGGTTTTCTGTAACTGTCCAAGTCTGTTCACATTTTCTTAATAACCAGTCTTTAAACACTGCCAGAGCCCAGATATGACTGCACATACTGTAGTCTCTTGATCCTCCTTAACAACGGTCTGCTCTCCTTAGCAACAGTCTTATAGCGTAACATTAACACACAATCACAGCACTTTGTCAAACAGCAAAACAGATTCGGGAGAGAAACATTTGACAAAGTGATCAGAAAATGTGTCGCAGCTCACCTGATGCAGGTTGATGTGTTCTATCAGCGTGTGACAATCAACAGCTGCCCTCCCTCCTTCAGACTTCAGCTTAAGGAGTAACACTGCTGGGAGAGCCAGCAGTACTCTGTGACACACACACACACACACACACACACACACACACACACACACACACACACACACACACACACACACACACACACACACACACACACACACACACACACACACACACACACACACACACACACACACACACACACACACACACACACACACACACACACACACACACACACACCGATTTCAGTGGCTGAACATTAAATATGTGTGTGTGTGTGTGTGTGTGTGTGTGTGTACCTGTTCCATGTGTTGAGTGTGTGTTGTAGGCGGAGCGCAGTGCTGATGCTCTTTTCTGTGAAGGAGCACCTCTTAGACAACAGTTCAAAGAGGAAGTCACAAATATCATATTTTCCATGGCAACCAGAGAGGGCAGTCACTTCCATGTCATAGACAAGTTCCTGCACATACACAAAGAAACACACATGAAAACAAAACACACTGGATGTATTAAGGACCAACAGTTCTCTCCTGCTTCAGTTTACAGCGTACACACCTGTAACCTGGACAGGATGTCAGGCTGACAGCTTCCTCTCTCTGACACTCTCTCATCCAGCTTTTCCACAGTCTGGTGGCTGCTGACATAAAATATATAAAAGAGTGACGTTTTTACCAAAGGCTGAACAATTCACATTTTGTTCATTGGTGCTCCTGAATGACATATAGGCGATCTATAATATAAATAGCATAACAATTATAATAGGTGAACAAATTGTCTTCATATTTTTTGTATTAAAATCACGCCCCCTGTGAACAAATGTGGTAATGTTTTCCATGTGCGCGTCTTTTAGGTGAAAGAAAGAAAGATGCAAACTAATGCAACTGTTTTTGTAACCAAGGATGAACGAATAAATGACCTGAGTTTCAACAGTCACTTTTAATCAATTACTAAATCAGCCTACTATCACCTAAAGAATATATCTAGGATCATAAGACTAATGTCACAGCAGGATTTGGAAAAACTTGTCCATGCTTTTATCTTCAGTAGACTGGACTACTGTAATGGTGTCTTTACAGGTCTCACTAAAAAATCTATTAGAAAGCTGCAGCTAATTTAGAACGCCGCTGCTCGAGTCCTCACTGACACTAAGAAAGTGGATCACATCACTCCTGTTCTGAAGTCTTTACACTGGTTCCTCACTAACACTAAGAAAGTGGATCACATCACTCCTGTTCTGAAGTCTTTACACTGGTTCCTCACTAACACTAAGAAGGTGGATCACATCACTCCTGTTCTGAAGTCTTTACACTGGTTCCTCACTAACACTAAGAAGGTGGATCACATCACTCCTGTTCTGAAGTCTTTACACTGGTTCCTCACTAACACTAAGAAAGTGGATCACATCACTCCTGTTCTGAAGTCTTTACACTGGTTCCTCACTAACACTAAGAAAGTGGATCACATCACTCCTGTTCTGAAGTCTTTACACTGGTTCCTCACTAACACTAAGAAGGTGGATCACATCACTCCTGTTCTGAAGTCTTTACACTGGTTCCTCACTAACACTAAGAAAGTGGATCACATCACTCCTGTTCTGAAGTCTTTACACTGGTTCCTCACTAACACTAAGAAGGTGGATCACATCACTCCTGTTCTGAAGTCTTTACACTGGTTCCTCACTAACACTAAGAAGGTGGATCACATCACTCCTGTTCTGAAGTCTTTACACTGGTTCCTCACTACACTAAGAAAGTGGATCACATCACTCCTGTTCTGAAGTCTTTACACTGGTTCCTCACTAACACTACGAAGTGGATCACATCACTCCTGTTCTGAAGTCTTTACACTGGTTCCTCACTAACACTAAGAAAGTGGATCACATCACTCCTGTTCTGAAGTCTTTACACTGGTTCCTCACTAACACTAAGAAAGTGGATCACATCACTCCTGTTCTGAGGTCTTTACACTGGTTCCTCACTAACACTAAGAAGGTGGATCACATCACTCCTGTTCTGAAGTCTTTACACTGGTTCCTCACTAACACTAAGAAGGTGGATCACATCACTCCTGTTCTGAAGTCTTTACACTGGTTCCTCACTAACACTAAGAAGGTGGATCACATCACTCCTGTTCTGAAGTCTTTACACTGGTTCCTCACTAACACTAAGAAGTGGATCACATCACTCCTGTTCTGAAGTCTTTACACTGGTTCCTCACTAACACTAAGAAGGTGGATCACATCACTCCTGTTCTGAAGTCTTTACACTGGTTCCTCACTAACACTAAGAAGGTGGATCACATCACTCCTGTTCTGAAGTCTTTACACTGGTTCCTCACTAACACTAAGAAAGTGGATCACATCACTCCTGTTCTGAAGTCTTTACACTGGTTCCTCACTAACACTAAGAAGGTGGATCACATCACTCCTGTTCTGAAGTCTTTACACTGGTTCCTCACTAACACTAAGAAGGTGGATCACATCACTCCTGTTCTGAAGTCTTTACACTGGTTCCTCACTAACACTAAGAAAGTGGATCACATCACTCCTGTTCTGAAGTCTTTACACTGGTTCCTCACTAACACTAAGAAGGTGGATCACATCACTCCTGTTCTGAAGTCTTTACACTGGTTCCTCACTAACACTAAGAAGGTGGATCACATCACTCCTGTTCTGAAGTCTTTACACTGGCTTCCTGTGTGTCAAAGAATAGATTTCAAAATACTGCTGCTGGTTTATAAAGCTTTGAATGGTTTAGGCCCAAAATACATTTCTGACCTCCTGCTAAATTATGAACCATCCAGATCTCTCAGGTCTTCAGGGACTGCTTTCTATCCCCAGAGTCAGAACTAAACATGGAGAAGTTCAGTTATTACGCTCCAAATATCTGGAACAAACTACCAGAAACCTGCAGGTCCGCTGCAACTCTTAATACTTTTAATACAGGCTGAAGACTTTTCTTTTTGCCGCTGCTTTTAATTACACTGCACTGTAACTTTTATTATGTTTATTTTTTCTCTATGCTTTTTAATGTCTGTTTTTAAAGGCCATATTTCTTAAAGGTCCCATGTCATGCTTTTCCGGTTATACCCGTCCCCTTGTGTGTTAGGAAGGTTTTTCTGCATGTAAACGGTCTGCAGAGTCACAAACCCTCAAAGTACACCCTGTAGCGAGTAAAACTCTAACACAGAAAAGACCTGTCTATGCTGCCCCAGAACGCCTCGTTGGACATTTCTCATTTTCCAATCTCCGGATTGGCCCAAATGGACCAATCCGGAGCACCTCACACACCAGGATCCCTTGGCTAAATAACAGGGAGTCCCATTGACTTGCATAGAGCTCCCTGGTTGGTAATAGACGAGTTGGGATGGCGGAGAAATGCTCTCCCAGACCCATTCTCACAGCGTTATGAACCTTTTTCTTACTCAATATCAAGCCACCCTTATTGTTTTTACTTCGGCTGTGAGTGTTTGTGTGTGCTCAGGATGAGTTTCACTGTGTCTGTGTCTCTCTGTATCGCCGACCCGGAAACCTGTCCGCTCCTCGCAGCAACGAGCCTCGCAACGTCCCGACCAATCAGAGCACACTGGGCTCACAGGGAGGGGGGGGCAGGAGCTCCAACAAGCCGTTTAGGACAGAGAGTGAATACACATACTATACAGAGATGCTGTATGAGAAACCAATGTGAGTTTGGAAAATTGCACAATTTAAATCTATTCTAGTAGACCTCAACAATGGAAATATGATCAGTAGAAATGGCCATGACATGGGCCCTTTAATACTCTTAATGTCTCATTTTTGAAAACCACTTGCCTTGTGTTGAAAGGTGCTATATAAATAAACTTGCCATGCAACTTATATTTAAAACAATGTTCCATTATTAAACACAGCTGTTTACACAATGCATAGTGATGAGGTGATGCATCTATAAGATGAATTATTGTAATTATCGCTTGCAGTGTATTCCATAAATAAAATATAAATATTATATACCAGTCTGAGAGGGATGCCCCACTGCTTTATCAACTGTCCCTTTTAGGTTTTGTTGTTCTTTTCAGACCACCATCCAATATTAGCCAGAACAACAAATGTTCAAGACCTGTTTCCTTCTAACCGGCTCACTGCGATAATTTGCCTGTAAACATTTCAAACATTGGCTCTTCTGGTCTGTGTACTGTAAATCCTTTCTCCTGATTTTGCAGGGGATTGGTCCCTGGCACAGTTATTAGGAACAGAATACCTATAGGAATAGCCAGATTCTGATGGCTGATGGTCTAGTATGGTTATGTAGGTCATAAAGAGACATCAGTGTTAAAGTTAGATTTTTATAACCAGTTGTAAAGTACTTGTAGTAACTTTACAGATAACCTGCATACACTTCAGCTGTGGTTCATACTTCACCTTGACTGCTGGCCCATGATGGCGGTGAGCAGATGAGAGCAGAGGAGCTTCATCTCTCCTCCACAGCCTCCCTGCTCCACCTCACGGGGGAGGAAGAGCTCCGAGCAGGCCCACTGCTGGAACTCCTGACTAAACACACACACACAGCACATGCAATAGATAGATAGAATTGGAGGGATGAAACCCTCTTTAATGGTCACACATGCAGAGCACACAGCACACACAGTGACATTTTTTCTCTGCATTGAACCCATCTTAATACCAGGAGTCTAGTACTAGGAGTAGTGGGCAGCTATTGTACAGCGCCTGGGGATGTGAGAGTGTGAGTGTGAGTGTGAGTGTGAGTGTGTGTGTGTGTGTGTGTGTGTGTGTGTGTGTGTGTGTGTGTGTGTGTGTCTTACCGTTCTGGGTCTGACAGGGCGTCTTCACTTCTCTGTACTCTGAGCTCATTAGCCAGCCATTCTGAGACCGATAACTTGGAAAACAGAAGGGTTCAGGATTTTTGCGTTTGTCAATAACATCAATTCAACAAAATGTCTACACCCGCCAAAGAGATATAAAACTTCATCAAAATGCTCACAACAAGTTCTGTGGATTATCTTCAGTAACCGGATTTCTTTAGAAAACACTGATGTTTAATGTTTAATGTTTTGAGCCCCAGAAGCCCAGTGCTATCTATTTTCATTTTTATACATCTGACTTGGGGAGTAACAGCTTACATGTAACAGCATTAAGTTATCAAGATACAAAAAGGTAACTGTATTCCATTTTCTGTCAGCTCAGATTTTATTTCTGCTTTGGTAAACCGTAGTATGTGTTCATGTGTTTCATTGTTGGTGTATAGGCTGCTGCCGGATCATGCTTAATGAAAGAAAGGTTTTCCTATAAAAAAACAATACAATTACTTATATAATTTGATACTCAGATAAGGTTACTGAATACATTTGTACACTTGTAATTGTAACGCATTACATTTTTTAAAGTAACCCTTCGAACCCTGATTACTTTGTGGAGCTTTTTTCCAGCTTTACTCTGATTAAATGGGCAGAACATCAAGATCTGCTCTAAACTTAAACAACATTCAGTGAGTTGCACTGTATTTGCACAATCTGCTTTTTCAACATAAACCTGACAGTAATTTCAGTTTTTAGTTTAAATGAATTGTAACATTAAAGTTGTACTGATAAATGTGCTGGTATTTATAAGTTAATCAGTTATTCGATCTGCCTGAACATTGATAATGTGATAGTACATCAGTTTTTAAGAGAAAGCCTCTCACCTGATACTGTGCTGTGTGCTGCAGCTGTTGGACTGCTGGGTGTCTCCACAGCTGCAGAGCAGTGTTCCTCCAGCTGTGGCTGTGTGAGGCTCTGCTCCACAGGCCGGACAGCTCCTCCTCCTCCTCCTCCTCCTCCTCCTCCTCCTCATGTTCACCCATCGGAGCTCCAGCAGTGATGGCAGCTCTTCTGGCTTCAGGAAACAGTCTTGGGATGAGGTACAGGAGCTGAACAAACACACAGTTACAGACATTTTAGATATAAGTAACAGTATTGTATAAAACTTACTTGGACTATTCCTTGCACCCCTAGCATAAGCCCGAATGGTTTCAACCATCTTGCAGCACTAACGTGCACTTGTTGTCATAACAAGATCGCAAGGACACTAGTAGCGATCGGACAATTGAGTGTTGTTCATTGTGTGTGTTGTGGACATGCGTGTGCGTGCATGAAAGTATACCGCACCCATCCAATTACCATTGCATGTAAAATTCACTACCCTGGAAATCAATAAAGTAGTTAAATTGGAACAGCCTGTGGAAAGCCGTTCTTCCTCGCACGTCCGTCACCGACACCTAACAGAGGACAGGAAAATCTAGCTGCAGCACGACCCGTATACTTTTGCACGCCGTGTTCACACCAAGTATTATAATGTGATATGTAACACATTCTAACCTAATGTCATTTTATCAAGGAGAAAGAGGCACCTTCTTATAGAGGCCGCTGATGATGTAGTCCTGCTGTTGTTGCTGAGGCAGTGAGTCCCCTCTACACATCCCATAACACACAGCCGCCACACAGAACCTGCACAGCAACAAGAAGACAGGAAGTAAAGGTGGCGGCCATTTTCAATTGATTAATGAGAAAGGTAATGTTTGTAAGCATCAAACTGCACAGGTGACCTCACCTGACACAGAAGAGCATGTCAGTGTGTGTGCTGCAGAGCAGCGCTGCGCTGAGAGCTTCTCCAACAGATACTGGCTCAGGAAAAAGGGGCGGGACCAGCTGCACCAGAGGACTGTGGGACATGGAGGCGTGCAGATGGACCACAAAGGCTGACAGGCCCAGTAAGTGTGCAGCACTCAGTGAAGAGCCCTTCAACAGAAGAGGTTAGTTAAGTCCACAAGTAAATGTTCTGAATGAGTGGTGCAGAGGAATACAGAGATGAAGTGATTCAAATACTAAATACTAGAGTTGAACACACAATATTAAATGTTCTGCCACTAAAGATCTCTCAGTAAAAACAATAAGAGTTTGATAGCGACATGAAGTAGGGTGGGATCAGGTTGGTTTGTCAGCTCCTGCTAGTTAGGAATCCCAGCCTGTGGTTTTCACTGGGAACAGAACAGAGGTTCACTTTCTCCCCAAAACAAAATGTAAAATGATTAATCAGTGAATAAAGCTGTTTCACTTTCAAAATCAGTGTTTGTCTCACGCTTTTCCGCTGCAGCTAACATGTGCTCAACGTGTTTCTCTGAGTTCAAACTTAGGATCAAGATATCTTAAGATTAAATCCTATATTAGGTAAAGTGTAAAGTTAGAAACAACCAAAATCTACAGCTTCTGGCAGACAACCACCACACTGACACATGCTCAGAGGCAAATAGCATTCACATTAGAGCACATAAAACCCCCGGTATCCTGATAGATATAACATAGGTCTAGTCTTTTTTTAGACTTCTAAGTGCTGACATTTTACATATTATACTTAAAGAAATGCATCAGAATGTGGATCTCAATACCTGGTTATGGAACAGATCCCAGAGTCTGTGCAGGAGGCTGGAGACCAGCTGTGTGTTACTGAGCAGAACGCTGACCAACCTGGAGGCCCACAGGCTCTGTCTGGAGGAAGGAGAGAGGCGATCCATTAACACACACACACACACACACGCACACGCACACACTCACACACACACACACACACTTAGGGAAGAAAGCTTTTAGTTGTGCAGCTCTACTAACTTGGAACAGTCTGCAAAAATGTTTAAAACTGAGCACTTTGGTTCCCCTGCATCATTTTCAAACTCGGCTGGGTGACATGCTGTTTGATACTCATGGTACCTGTCTCTGTAAATAGAGTTTGTAAACTGTACCCTGTAATTTATGTTGTATGTCGTCCTTATTGTTGTTCTGTTGTTTTCATGTTACATGTGTAACCAATGTGCTGCAGGTCACCCTCGAAAAAGAGATCTTTTGATCTCAAGGGGCTTTCACCTGGTTAAATAAAGGCTACAAACACACACACACACACACACACACACACACACACACACACACCACACACACACACACACACCACACACACACACACACACACACACACACACACACAGTCTTTGTACTCACTTATTAGGAGGGGTTTCTCTGGAAGCGTCTAACATGCACTGACAGAAGTTTCTGAGGATCATGTTGACGACCTGAGGATAGGAGGGAGAGAATAAAGGAATACATATGAAATCTGATATATAAACAACCAGTGGTGGAAGAAGTACCCAGATCTTAAAGTAATAATATCACAGTGTAGAAATACTGTTACAAGTAAAAGTCTGGCAATCAAAAGTCAAGTATAGTAAAAGTACATAGGTATTGGCATCGAAATATACGAAAAGTACCAAAACGGAAAGTATAAAACATGGAAACACTTAAGTTAAGTTTATATAAGTGTAATTTATACCTGGCTGCTAAATCCTTAGAACCGTTACAAGGTGTGTTTGTTGCATCTTGTATTTTGTAAGTTGTGTAACTTGCTGCTGTTAAATACCATCAAACTATGTGCAATATGTGCTATATGTGCAATATATACATTATATACATATGCCATTAATAACTGTGTAATATATACCTGGCTGCTAAATCCTTAGAACCGTTACAGGATTTGTATTTTGAAAAGTTTTTTTCTTTAGTTTTCTTTTTTTTTCTTTTATTATATTTTTATTATATCATAACTTAGTACTTTTTTTTAACAGATGTAACATTAAGCTGTCTGTGGCTCTTTCCTGCTGTAACAATGCAAATGTCCCCTCTGTGGGACTAATAAAGGTATTCTGATTCTGGAGTACCTCAAAAATGTATTTAACTACAGTCATTGAGTAAATGTACTTAGTTACTTTACTTTATAAACAAAGAGGACAACAGATTTCATCAGTACTTTGACATGGAGCTCAGGGGACAGAGGCGTGTGTGTGTGAAGTTTGATGACCGTCTGTCCAATCAGATCGTCAGGACGGCCGGGGAAGATGACACTCAGAGTGTGTGAGATCCTGGACAGCTGGGCACACACCTCTGAGGAGAGACGAGCAGCACGAGCGTCAGGAAGTGACCGATTCAAAGAGACTGACACATGAACAGTTTCTGACTCCAGTGATCCAAACATTTCCAAGAGTGTTGAAGTTCAGAAGTTCAAAAGTCAACACCCTGAATATAAATTCTCAAATTCAGTTTTTATTTAACAAAATATTTTTGCTTTAATCCACATTTCTTTCCATAACTCTTTAAGCCAAAGCACACTTTTCACTGGTATGAAGCAGATTGCTCTCCTGCTTGCTTCACTGGTTATAATAATTAAAGACAGTTTTCAACCCCCCAGAAAATGAAAACACACATCACTAAGGACCAGACGTAGGTAACCTATGTTTGACATCCCTCTTACTTGAAGATGTTTAAGCATTAGCTGTATACGAGGGGCCAATACTTTAATATTAGCTGCATAAGGGAGAGCACACAGCTGACAATTAGACTAGTATATTTCTATAAAATAAAAAACAAATCTACATTTATTTTTATAACATAGCATTAGGAGCCATGAAAGTCAGAAAGTGGTGATTTCTGTTGTACATTTAATAGGTTTTAGATTGTTTATATTTTTTCATTGGTCTTTGTTAATAATATTGTTCCTTTTTATTTTGTGATCAATGATGGGTTGGATCAGTTGGGTCACATGGTTATGGGCAGCACTCAGAGTGAATATAATCAGCTGTGTGAGGTGTGTGTGGAGGAGAGGGTGAGAGGGTCGCTGTATTTATTGTTGACCACTATCTTTACACAGCTGGATTATTCAGAAAATATATATTGTGCACGTTATAATAAGTTGATGATTTTCATTACATTAAGATTTTGTATTTGATTTATGACAAACCAGGCCCTACCTCAGCCTCTCAGACACTTGTCTTTGTTCCTGAAGTCGCTATAATTACTTAGACACAGAAAAAGAAAAAAAGCAGTAGCATTTTTTACATTCAACTCATCCTTTTTTTGCTCTTTATAAACTAATTATATCATTGGCTATTGCCCGTCTGTGTTCATGTCTGATCAGTTTGAAGGTATTTCTCAGTGCAAGTCTTTTCTCAACCCTGTGTCTGTGCTAGTATTGTTGTGTGTGCGTGCATGTGTGTGTGTGTACTGTACCTCCGTCATTCCCCTCAACAACCAGCTGTGTGAACTCCTGCAGCTGAACCTTCAGCACCTCCAGAGGATCATCATTAGTGTCCACACACACCGCACTTCCTGAAAGCACAGCACAGGGGAAATGCAGCGATGTGACGGGTTTGTTTACATCGACATATCTCTGTTGTGATAAGGAAAGAGACACCATGAGACAGCGTGAGGAGATTTATACTCTATCGTCCACCTTCTAAACTATTATGAGAAAAAAAGAAAGTACATAGAAAATAAACAAATGATGGTTATCGTAATCTTAGTAAATGCTGAATGACCCACCCTCCTGCTGCCTGTGTCTCTGGCAGGAGTCCACATAGGAGGAGTACTGAGCAGCAGGGATCTTATCTGCCCTGAATACACACAGGCAAGAAAATACACTGATATTATAACAAGTTATAATTAAATCAAACATTTCCTTGCATTGAATTTGTTAAAATAATACATTTTGGTGGCAAAAAATTCATAAATATTAGACATATTATATAACTCACTTTTTCAGAGCTTCTATGAAACTCATGCGAGCATCGGCTTTGACAGGAAGCTGTAAATGAAAGACAGGTAAGCAGGAAGTGATGCATGTGATGTGAAAAATAGTGACAAAATGACAAAAGAACTTCACACCTGAGCATTTAAAGATAAGACTGAGAATGATAGATGCTCACCGTCCTCTGTGTCAGCAGGGCAGGGAGGAATCGCGTCAGGAAGTATGGCCTCCGGAAAATACTGAGAGGAGACAGAGGGGACAACAAACTGTCTATGTCTCCGTCTCACCCATCACTCTAACCCACATGAAACCTTCACACCCTCTCCTCTGTGCGTCTGAATGTGCTGCAGGTGTCATGTGATGTAGATACCTGGCCTCCATGACTGTAGCAGAGATTCTTCCTGTGCTGTCAAACAGAGACAGCGCCTTCTCCACATCCTGCACAGCCTGGCACTGCGGCTACACACACACACACACACACACACACACACACACACACACACACACACACACACACACACACACACACACACACACACACACACACACACACACACACACACACACACACACACACACACACACACACACACACACACACACACACACACACACACACACACACACACACACACACACACAGTTTAATTCCACAGTTAAGATCACACACACTATTTTATGAAAATAAAGGTTCACCTGCTGAATTAAAAACCGAACAAATGAAGCAAAGAAAGTGAGAACCATAAAGCAGATTCAGGCGGTTAGCATATAGATTCACACTTAAAGGTAAGAGATAACTTCTGATCCTTTTACAACAACACTATGCTTTTTAGGTTTTACTAACATTGTCATCCTGACAAATGATTACATTTCAATGTTTTGAAATGTAATCTCTTTTTTGTATGTAACTTTGAGGGAATACAGTTACTTGTTTTGTATCCTGATAAGTAATACTGTCACATGTAATCCGTTACTCCCTAAGTCTGGCTAAGATAAGAAAAACCTAACTTTGAATACATTTTGATGCAAATAAAAACATTGCTTCATATAAATAAAACATGTTTTGTTTGTATTGCTGCAACTAGGATTAGGTTTGTGTCCGCAATATGTTCTTAGTTAGTCAAAGTTCACGTAACTCTGTAATTAGATAACTCTAGCATTAAAGAATGTTTGCTTCTCTTGTAGAAAAACAGGTTTTTATTCATTTCAGTGTTTATTGTTTAGGTATTGCGACCAAAACTCAGGATTAGAACCAGACTTTTAATGTTGAAAAATGTTAGAGGGATTGTTGGATGATCAATAATGACTTAAACTGGTGCCGGGGTTGTTGATAGTTTACAAAATTTAGAAGAAATGAAAACCCAATTAAATGGACTTGTCATAATACAGATAAGGTGAAGTGTTTGTCTGAAAATAGAAAGAACGTCTTCACTCTTGGTGTTGTGAAACACTGAATGAGCTTCCAGAGCATGTAGTGCAGTTCAGTTCATCCTAAATAGATTTGATACATTATGGTCAACAAACAGTATAATGTATCATTATACAGCCGACTTATTTCTAAAACTAGAATGTATTTTCAATACATTTTCTACATTAAACAAACACACTGCTGTTCTCACTGTTACCTGCAGAGAGGCTCCACCCGCACCAGATACGTCCTCATACAGACCCATGTCCTCCACACACTCCTGCATACAGGCACACAAGACAAAAAAAGTTACTACTGATCATTATAATACCATGTTAAATGATTTATACAAATGTTGTGAAGTATCTTCAAATATTATTTAGATGGTTGGTTAATACTTTGTACATAGTTAATAATTGGTTTCTGGTCCATCTTTCTATGTAATGATTCACAAACCATTTCTGAAAGGTTTACACATTATTTTGTAATCATTATCACATTGTAGTAAATGTAGTAAAATGTCATAATGTGTGCAACCACAAACTGTTAAACCACTTTACTGATGTAAACAGACTGTAATTATGTTGTATAATGAGCTATGATACAATATATCATTTTTAAATACATTTTACACAAACTAGGTGCTACCTGTTACTGTTATTTCAATATGTGTAAAAAAAAACAAGTAATGATGTAATAAGCATTCTCTTTTAATGCTAACCTTGAGGTCGGCCAGCCTGGTCTTGGCCAGAGAGACGTACTCCATCAGGAGGCTGCGGTGCTTCACGGGGACGAACGGAGGTTGCAGGACGTGAACCTGACATTCACAGGGAGGGGAAGAAAATAAGAGCCACATCATTGCTCTGTTTCTAGTGTTGAGTGTGGATTACACTGTAACTGTAACCTTATATATATGTACACTTTAAGGTAGTTCAGAGGTGTCCAACACAGGGGTTAGGCCCCCTACAAAAGGTCACATAGTACATTGGGAAATAGTTCATGTAAATGATCACATGTTCATCATGGGGGGCCATGACCATGAATTATTTAAGCTTTGTTCAGCTTTTTTGTTTTTTACTCATGCAATATAATCCAAGTCTCATTTCTTCAAGAGTTCAAGGTTACAGGGTGAGTAAGATATATATTATTGTGTAAGGTATTTCATTAATTAAGTAGGAAAGAGGAATAACCTGTAAGCTGTTACATAAATGTATTGGAGTCAAGGTTCAACATTTGCCTACAAAATGTAGTGCAGTAAAAGTATAAAGTAGCATACAGTGAAAATACTCAAGCAAAGTACCTACATTTTTAAGTAGTGCTTGAGAGTAAAAATACTTATGTACATTCCATCACTGGGAAAAAAGTCAATTCTGCTCCGGAAAACTGTAAGTTATATCTCTCACAGGCTCCGCCCTCTACTGGACTCTATGGGTACTCCCCTTGATCATATCATGCAAGCATTCATCCACTGAGACTTCTATAGACGTAGCCAGCCACGGGGCGGGCCTACCTGAATGCGCGCGCATCTCACCGCATAAAAGGAGCCTCGCCTCCTGACTGTCATCCCTTTCTTCTCAGCAAGCAAGAGAACAACTGAGTGAAGAGAGACGGAAAGAGAAAGTGAAAAAAAATGGACTCACCATTGTTGGAGCAGCGACCCTGCCCTTCGTGCCTGGGCGTAATTGCAGGCGCCGACCTCCACCGTCGGTGTATCGAGTGCCTAAGGTCTGACCACGCGGCGGCCAACCTGGGCCCGCTGCCGGCCTGCAACGCGTGCCGCCTGATCCTTCGGCTCAGCCGCCGCCAGCGGCTGGAGCATTTCGAGGAGTGTCATGTCTCGCCGGCAGAGGACCCAGAACTCGAGGTGGTGGATATGGATGAGCACGATGAGGGAGTGCCCTTCGTGTTCG
The DNA here is from genome assembly GCA_031216635.1 of Dissostichus eleginoides. NCBI lineage: Eukaryota > Metazoa > Chordata > Actinopteri > Perciformes > Nototheniidae > Dissostichus > Dissostichus eleginoides. Next base: position 652,825 of record JASDAP010000484.1, on the reverse strand, counting down.
CCATGCCATGGGACCGGACGGGCCCGCTCGTCGGGGAGAGGGCGGGCCCGCCAGACATCTGGCGGTGTGTGGAGGCGACGTGGGACAGCCACTTAGGACGAAGGCTTCTGTGGCAACATGGGCTGGAATCCTCAGGGTGCAGGGCCACTCGGACACGGAGTGTCCCGGTGTGCCCCCCCTGGATGAAAGCCTGGCGGCCCATCTGCTTCCGCAGGCAGCCGGGTGGGCAGAGGGGAGAAGGCCCCTGCCCCCGCTGCCGCGTGACCGTGAAATCCTCGAATATCTGGATAAGATGTTCAGGCTCGGACCGCAGATGGCGGCAGCGGCCAGTAATCTTGGCGTGTTGGGAGTCTCGCTGATCACCCCTCAGCAGGACATCCCCGCCTCCCCGCCTACGGACGGGAGTGATTACTCGGACCACTGCGTGGGCCAGATGAATAATCTGGTCCACGGTAAGGCTACCGCAGCCGGTCGTGTGATGTCCCTGGCCACCGTGGCGTCGCGTCACGTGTGGCTAGGTTTGACCGCACTGACCAAGAAGGACCGAGATGATCTCCTTGGGGCCCCCGTTTCCACGGAAGGGCTCTTCGGGTCGATCTCCTCGGTCACCCAGCGTTTCAGTCGCTTGGAGGAAGAGAGGGCGCAGCTCAGCCGCATGCTGCCGCTGGCTCGCCCTCAGGCCCCTCCTCAAGGGAGAGAGCGCCCAGTGGTGGTAAGAGGGAGAGAGAGAGAGAGGCGCCGATACAGAGCGTACCAGAGAGTACCACAGCTTTATCGCTGGGGCCCCACAGCTGATTGCACATCCCCTAACTCAGTGTTATGGGGAATGGAAACGCAACTGTGTATTAACGGAGTGGATGGACAGGACGCTCAGACTGGGTTATTCACTCCAGTTTTGCAGCATCCCTCCTCCGTTCACAGGCATAAGAGAGGCGAAGCTATCATCCCGAGGGGAGATAGGTTTCCTCTCGGCAGAGGTTCAGGCCCTGTTACAGAAACAGGCAGTGTCTGCTGTGCGCGCTCAAGACAGAGAGGAAGGGCATTATTCCCTGTACTTCCTGGTTCACAACCATCGACCTGAAGGACGCTTACTTTCATGTCGAGATTGCTCCAAAACACAGAAAGTATTTGTGTTTTGCCTTCCAGGGGATAGCCTACGAGTACAACAGACTGCCGTTCGGCTACTCCCTATCCCCACGCACGTTCAGCAAATGTGTGGCCACAGCGCTCCAGCCGCTGCGCGCCCATGGCATGAGAGTTTTCTTTTATCTGGACGACCTCATAGTCATGGCCAGGTCCAGGGAACAGGCAATGTTTTGCACAGCCCAATTGATCCTGCACCTAACCAAGTTGGGCTTTGCGATCAATTGGAAGAAGAGCACCCCAATACCTCACCAACAGGCGTTGTATTTGGGAGTGGTGCTCGATGCAGGCAGGCTACGCGCCACCCTGTCAGAGAGCAGACAGGCATCCTTGTTTCGGGCAGTTTGCAGACTGATTAGCACTGTCTATAGAAGTCTCAGTGGAGGAATGCTTGCATGATATGATCAAGGGGAGTACCCATAGAGGGCTTCACCTGTGCTTATATAACAAGGGTTACCATACGTAACCCCTCGTTAAATAAAGCAAAATAGGTGAAATTAATGGCCTGTATTTTGTCAATCGTAACTCAAAAAAATAGTAATTATAGCTGTTGGATAAATGTGATGTTTCGAGTAAAAGTAAAAGTATAAAGTAGCATAAGATAGATATGCTGAAGAAGAGTTTAAGTGCGCAAACATGTAACTTTTAGTTTAGTACTGGACTTTATATACTTTTTCTTTCCACCACTTCTGCACCCTGTATGGAGTCATATTGCTGTGTACACATATCTCTCACACAGTATAAACTGTGTTTCCATTAATCTAAGTTTTCAAAAGTCTTCTACAGCATCCTGTCACTCCCAGTGGTGTGAGTAACCTGTCTGCCCCTGGGGATCATTGAGGGTTCATTATTGAAGACACCATGTTCCTTATGTGTACTGAAATCAATTATGAGTCAGACAGACAGTCACCTTGAGGTACTGTGGGGGTTCAAAGGGCACCAAGTCAGACAGGAACTTGAGCAGGAACACCAGAGATTTCTTGCTGCTCGCATGGTAACCACTGCCTCCCCGGAAAGACATCTGCAGAAAAAACAGCAAAGAATAGTGTTAGTAGAAAAAAAGGCGCAATGAATAATATTAAGCTCTCTATCTGGAACTATATGTTAAGCAAAGACAAACTAGAGCAAAATACACTCCCATGACCTTGTTCCAACATTAGTCTGATCAACCACTCCATTATTCCACACCAGTATACCTTTGATAAAACATGAATCATCTACCAACAGGGCCAGCGGATAGCCCAGCGGTCAGAGGTGGCTCTGCTGCCCAGTAGGCCAGTTCCACTCCGGAACTATTAGGCAAAGTCCTCCCCTCAGTCCCCCCCTCACCAACACTGCACCAATTAAAGCACTCTCTGTCACAAATATCTAAAAGAAGAATGATCTACCAAAATGATCTACTAAAATCTGTAATACATCTACTGATTCCAATCTTACAAAATTGTCTTTGAAAGTTAGCTATGGCCAGCTATTGCCACTCTGATGTATAGAATTCATAGTGTTTATTTTACAAATCCATAATTATTCATTATACACTGGTTGAACACTATGAGAAGTATTTGTTTTTTTTATCCTGACTTTCAGCGCAGGCTAATTGTGTGATCTAGAGTCTAGTGCAGGCATCCTCAAAGTCCGGACTCCGGTCCGGATCCGGACCGAACCACAACTGTCTCTGGACTCTGAGCTAATTATACTTTTCATATGTATTATCTGTATTATCTGTGTTATCTGCGAGACATCGCCACAACGCAACGAGTCAAAATTCTCCGCTATGTCCACTGCAAACAGCGCTCTGCATGTCCGACTGTTCCAATGTCTGTGTGTGTCTATCAACGCATTGGTCCAATCACACTCAGCATCCCGCCAGCGTTTTTGTCCCCCACCAACAGTCTGCGAATCAGAGGCAGAGTAGGGCGGGTCTTCGCGGAATGCGGCTGGGGAAAAATGCGTGTCTCGTCTCTCCCCAGCTGCCACCCCAGTTGGCAGCTTTGTTTTGAAAGAAAAGTTGTGGCTCATCGGACATTTATGAGAGAAAGTCTCTAATATCCGAGTGCAAGTGAATGCAGCACAAGACCCACGTCTTGTAACCCCTCCCCCGGCCCTGGCGCTAGCGTGGAAATATGATTGGCGGCGATTTAATTTGAACGGGACGGTGCAAAACGAGAAGCATTCGGACCCAAGTACTGAAGGAATGAGGTATTTGCGGTCTACAATAACAGAGAAGAGACTGTCAAGTTTGGCTGTACTCAGCATTGAATCAAAACGCACTAAAGCTGTTGATCTTAATAAGTTTGTGAGGCGTTTCGCTGAACAAAATGGTAATCGCCGCATTCAGCTGTAATAGACATGTCAACTTGATGCTCTGCTCACGGATGAGCATACAAAACTGTTAAGATGATGACCTTACGTGTGTAAATATATTTTTTCTCTGTGGGGGTCTGCCCCCAAAAAACAGTTTTAAGTCCTGAGAAAGTCAAATAAGACGGTGTGTAAAACTACACTGCCCAGCCAAAAAAAGTAACCACTTTGATTTAACTAGGCCAGTAGGTAAGGACATTCCACTGGATAATAACTGAAGTATAAAAGAATGCATGACTGAAGTGTTTGAAGGCAAACAAAAAGAGGAAATAACAGGTCAAATCAAGCAAATCCCCCTCAGATTCCACAGCAACCAGAAGAACATAAATACTGGCTGGTGATTTGATTAATCAGCTTTGTGATGGAATAAAAAATGCATAGTGCATTTCCTTAGCTGTGGATGAGTCTACTGACACCACTGACAATGCTCAGTTGCTGGTGTTTGTGAGTTTTTATGATGAGGCAAAGGGGGAGTTTGTTGAAGATGTGTTGGGCCTGACGAACCTCAGTGGACACACAAGGGGGCAAGACATTTATAAAGCAATAATGGGAATGCTGAATGAAAGAGGGTGCAGCTGCCTTTATTCATAACTGTGCAGCTCTTACACTGCGACTCTGAGGGATCAAGCACAGACACAATAACAATGAAAACTGCTGCATACAGATTATTTTTGTTTTTGCAACCTCGTGTTAAGAATCTTGTTGCAATTGTTTGAATGACCGTAATAAACGGACCTTTGTCTTATTGAAAAATGTCTTTGCACCTTTAAGATTTGTATTTGAGTACCCCTGGTCTAGTGCTTCTCAAAGTGTGGTCCTCAGACCACTGGTGGTCCGTGAGTATATTGGTAACACCTTCATCACACACGTTGCCACTTGTTTGTACCATTTTCAGGCGATTTGTAATCTGTTCTAGAAAAACGATGTGTTTTTGGATATTTGTGGAGTTAGGTGGTCCGCGAGTGTTTTTTTATTGGTTAAGTGGTCCTTGGTATGAAAAAGTTTGAGAAACACTGGTCTAGACCATATTTTAGAGGCATACTCATCCTGAGGTAAATACACGCTGTAGCTGCCGCAATGAGAACATTTAAAGGCAAGTGGTGAAAAGTCCTTTGTAAACCTTGAACCAGTTGCTGTAGGAGGGGAAGATGGCCGCTCCCTCCAGCGCCCCCCTGTCGGGCCAGCAGGAAGGCTGTGATCATGCTCTCCAGGTCGTAGCCTTCAAACGCCGAGCTCAGCAGTCTGGACAGAAGCTCTGGAGGAGACACAGATAGCCTTTTAAACTGGAATCCTTTTGACATCTGATTCCTATCCAGTTTCTTTACCCTTTGTGTATTTAGTAGAGTGATATATAGGTTGACTGTTGAAAGGAATTACGTTTTTATTAAAAAATAGTAATGACTCAATATAAGATGATACTCATTAGTAAGATTATGATATGATACTCAGCCTATTGGAAACGGCTTAGCAAAGTTGATTGAATGTCATTAAACACATGTGAAATGTGTATTTATTAAACACTCTTATGCTGGATTTGAGTTTTAAGAAAATGTGTGAATGGTGCCTCACAAGGTTTATAATGGTTAACAGAAGTTTAACAGTCAGGGATGCATTTTCCTCATCCAATTGGTCAAATGTATTAACACGTATCAGCTCACTTGGTAAAGCTTGGTATTTGTCAGTTTTAATCATATATACCAGGTAACAAGTCTCTGATTTATTTTGTATTATTAGATGTAGTCTTTCTCCTTTATTTGATATATTTACATTCATTTCATCCTTGTCAGTTTATCTTAATTAGATTATTTTCCTATTGTTTCAATTTCAAAATACAAACATACAATTTTTATAATATAAATTAAAAAGCGCATGAACTAAACAAAACACAGTCAGCGTTATCTTCTTTGTCTCAATAAAGATATTTGAAGTAGCAGGCAGCAGTAAGCGTGTTCACCTGTCAGGCTGCCCTGGGCCCCGGGGTTGTACACCAGCAGGGTGGACAGGAAGCACAGCACGTGTTTCCAGTTCACCTCGTTGGTCTCCAGAACCTGCTGCAGGTGAGCCAGCAGCTGCTGCACACTGAACATCACTGCCAGCTGTCACACACACACACACACAGCAACAATACACACCAGTTAGTTCTATTACAATAGACAACTACAGATCTGAAGACACAAAATAAATTGAAGTGTTTTGCTCTTTGAAACCAAATGCAAAGAGTTCCTATGTACAGAAACTGTAAGCACATCATAATAGACCCATCAAGACTCTAAATAGCTGTACACCTGATGCTGAAGTGAGGCTTGTTTCTGATTAAACCAGTGCAATTTTACTTAACTATACAATCCTAATAAATAGCACAACACAGACAATAACAGTCTGCCACTTGCGTCACTATAGTGAACAGTAATCTGTGGGTCAGAAATCCAATCAGGTGTGTTACTCTGAGAGCAGAGAATAGTATTTGAGAAGCTAAAAAGCAGTTTATTGTACACCCACCATATGCATACCCATCTGTGAAGGTTTACATAAAGCCTTTACCTTACGGAAAAGAGATGTCAGCAAGCGGCTGGCCTTTGCAAAGGTCCATTCATTCTGCAGACTGATGGCATCTGACACTGCGGAGATATGAGTTTGTTTTTATACTTTGAGATTATTATCCCCAAACACATTGCACATATCCCCGAACAAATTGCACATATTGTGCTTGCACTACCTCACGGGATATACATTTTAATAAAAAATACACTGAACAATTTGTAATGTATTACTCTAGGTCCGCATGATTCTGTTTCTGTAGTAGAATTGTTTATTATAAAGTATTTATTCTTTATATTGTGTATTCTTTAGATACTCTATTGATATACAGTACAGTATGTCTCTTCTGTGGATATGTATATTAATATATTTGCTGTTTATTTATGATATTTGTATTTTATTCTATTTTTATAAATATTTTTAACTCATGTGTAATGACAATGTTGCTGTGACAAAACAGTTTCCCAATTTGGCACGAATCAATTATATATCCATCTATATATCTATTAGAGACAAATTATGTATGTTTTTTTTTTGTGATCACATTTTTTAATTTATTTAAACAGAAACACAGAAAAACACCTTACAAAACAAACTAAAAATTAATAAAGAACCCCACCCTCCCAGGACCCCCGTGGACCGGATCAAGTGGCAACAGGTAACAAGTAGCGTCAAATTACATACATAAAAAAGGGAGAGAAAAAGGAATCCGAGCCGACTTTTCAATGACTCAGCCGCTGCAAGCCACACACTCACATCATCAATCGTGTGGAGGCTTACAGCGCACCGCAATCATTTTCTTAGCGGCCGTTAGACCAGCAAGAACTATGCGTTTTTGATATTTAAGAATCTGAAGGGAAGAAATGTCGTTCAGTAGCAGAGTTGATATGGCACAGTCGCAGGCACTGTCACCGACACAAACATCGTTAGCTCTGAGGCAACACACTGCCAGAAACTTGAAACAGGGGGGCATTCCCAGAACATGTGAAGAAACGTGCCGTTGGCCTTTAATGGGCACAAGGAACATGACGCATCATCAATAACCTTCATAAAATACAGTTTGCGAGGGTCAGGTAAGTCCTGTGCACAAAATTCAAATGAATCTGTTGATGATCAGGATTCCTTGAAGCTAATATAATATTGGTCCATACTGAGCTCCAATCAAAATCTTGCACTAGTCCTTGGAAATCCCCCCTCCATACTCTGTAGGAGGCCTCCATAATATACTGATACAGGCTGGAGACCATGCCCCTTAGACCTCTTTTAGTGATGAATAACTCATGGAGTGGATGTATGGGCAATGGGTATTGCCATGGTACGCCATGTGCTTTCATAGCCACTCCAAGCTGAAGGTAAAAGAAGGATGAGCAAGGAAGAGTACATTCGTTCTTTATGTCTTGGAAAGAGCGTAGACTATGCAGATAAAAAATGACGCCTAGAAAATGAATACCCCCCTCTTCCCACTGAGAGAAAGTGATCGGCCTACCACCTATCAGCAAATCTTTATTATTAAAAATAGGGGAATAAAGGAGCCATCTGCAAGAAACCTTACTAAACTTTCTGCAGCACGCCAGACCCGAAACAGCTGAGAATCAGAATCAGAAACGGGTTTGTTGCCAGGTAGGTTCACACGTACGAGGAATTTGACTAGATGTCATGGTACCATGACATTTTGGAAAAATAAAAAACAAAGATTTTAAAAAGTACAGATAGCGAACTATATTAAGAACACTGTAATAAAAATATAGTAAGATAGGAATAAAATAAGCAGTAATTTACATCGAAATAGAATGCAATAAATTATAGGGTAACACTTTATATTAAGGTACACAAATTAACCATCAGTTAGTTGTTAATTAACATGCATTTTAGCAGTATATTGGCTCTTTATTAGTCATTATAAAACACTTATTAATGCCTTATTCTACATGACCATATTCTACAAGTAATAAGCCATTAGTTGAGAGTTTTTCCTCAATAACCCTCTAATTAGTGCTTATTTATTGCAAGTAAGGAAGTTGTTGTACATGAGTTTTGGTCTTAATATGCTCTGCTCAATATGGGCCTAATAAGGCAGTAGTACCACAAGAATAGTAATTCTCCCATAATAACACTTAACAAATATGATCTATTCTTATGTAACAATACATGAAACTATAAGTGTTAATTGTGTCTAAATAACTCAAAATTAGGTATTTATCTTAGAATATGTTCCCTATTTTAAAGTGAAGTCTTGTTCATAACCAATAACCTAGTAGTTTGACTCTAATTGACCTGAACAGGTTCCCTATTCTAAAGTTTTCTCCTCTTCACACTTTGTAAATACATTATAGCACACAACTACTGAAATTAACCTCAACAGTACATGAACAAAGTAGGCACACGTTGAAATATCTGTTTTATTACTGAACCACTAAAGAGAAACATGTCAAGTTTCTCGAAGGCTGAGAACACATATGCAGCCTGTACTCTTTGATAAAAACAGATTTTTAACAGAGTTTATGTATTTGTGATCATACTGTGTGACCTGCTTGTATGTACTTACACACTAGGTGTACTGTTCTCTCTATGTGTTGACCTGTCTCAGTGTGAACATAGATTAAACAGCCAGCCAAACTCTTTTGAGAGCCAGGGAATGAGCAGCCATGCTCCTTTATTGACTTATTTGCAGTCCACTGACATTCAAACGGAGTGAAACTATAAAAAAAGAAGTTACAAGGCACTTAATGATCTCATACATGCAAGTGTAACACACAGATTAACACATAGGACCGCTAAGTGTAAACAAGGTAAATATAGCTAATGCTAGCTGTGCAATAAGCATGTATACAGGCCAGGGGCGGATCTACGGGGGGGCGGATCTACGGGGGGGGGGGGGGGCGGATATACGGGGGGGAAGCTGCCCCCCCACTGTAGAGCCTTGCCCCCCCAGCTGCCCCCTTAACTTTTGTGTCCCTAAAACTGTACTTGTAGAAACAAACCTACTATGTCCACACGCTTCTCAAGCAACGAAACAATCATCATCTTAGGCCCGTTAAAAACGTGGCTACGGCCCTGCATTAAACTGCGGAGCGGCGTTCACAGACTGCGGCTCACACCGCTGCAGAGAGACCGAGCTGTCCCAGCACCTGAAGGCGGGTCAGCTTCCCCTGGGAGCATTTCCCCTTCCACTAGTTTTGTTTTTACTAAGGACGAGAGCTTGAAACAAAATATTAATAAAACGCTGCCGTTTGAATCGATAGCGTTTAACAGACAGTCGCTGTTTGGGACGTTACGTTACAAAATACTACGCAGACAGCGCTAGCTGGGAGATCGATCACTTTATTTGCTAAACTATGCGGTACTATTAAATCCACTTAAATTACACATCACAGCAATGAGGCCAGATAAATTAAACCTCACATCCTTTACCGTCAAACTGGATCCAAACACAGCTGCCTGTGTGCGTTTGATAAATACTTTCTGATTTTATATTTATTATAGGCTACTTATTAGCTGGCTCTAACGTGTAAAGTTATACAAGCATTTGTACCAGTGCTTTTCACACGTAGACTCTTGCAGGCCAGAGTAGCTGGAGTGATTCAACAACAACAACAAAAATACATATCTTAGAAGTGATCAGGACGAACAGAAAGAAGAAAAGGAAAAGAGAGTTCACTGAAGAGACCAGGAGGGTCAGAGCAGGAGGAAGAGGAGGAGATGAAGACATTAGTGAAGAAGAAGAAATGTATGTGAGGAATAAAGATGAAGTGTCACAAAGAGGGACAGAGGCAGGAGGCAGATGAAACTCCACCACATCGTATGTTTTTATTCTCCTTGCATACATATTCCATTACAGCAGCACAATCTAGCGGCTCTTAGTATTGACACATATTTATTGAAATGTGTTGCTGCACAGGTCACCTTTAGCTCTCTTAAAGGTGGGGTAGGTAAGTTTGAGAAACCGGCTCGAGATACACTTTTTGTTATATTCCATGGAATGCTCTTAACATCCCGATAGCAATGAATATCTTAAGTGCTTTGACAAAAAATCCATTAAAAAAATGTCATCTGTGGAAGCCGTAGTACTGTAAAAAGCACGACCAATCATTTTTAGCCGGGCCGGCTAAAATAACTGGATGGCCTACCTGCCTGTCAGCCTTACCCCTAGATTCCACCGGGTCCGTCTGCGCCGCGTTACGGGCGCGTTACGGGCGCGTTACGGGCGGGTTACGGGCGCGTTACGGCTGCGCCGCGGCGTTCGCAACCACTCTAGTCACCACACGCGCTGCGTCACGGCTAGAAGTGTCCCAGAAGCGTCCCAGAAGCGTCTCGGCGCAGGGAGGATGAATCCTATTTTTGACGCGAGGCGTTGCGTCGCGTCGGGCAGGCAGGAAGTGGAACGTTCAGAGCATCCGGACCAGGCCCATCCCCCAAATAAACCCCAAAACCGGCTCCTTCTCCTCCCCCCATCCCTCCGTAGTCTTTCAAGTAGGAGAATAAAGGCCAGCGTTCTCCTCCGGTTTACAGGCACTGTGTAAATTATATATATAGAATAATTATGATGATGAATGCATATTTTTTTTACCACTAAAATACAGCAACACATCTTTGATTCATGTCGTTTATAACTGGACTGTTACAATTATTATTAACTGTGTCTGTAGTCTACAACACAACAAAATAGGAAATAACAACAATAAACACAATTTAAACAGACACAAAAATAAACCATTTAACTACGTAGCCTACTTACTTTCTTGTAGAAGTACAAATGTCCAGGAAATATGCCCAAATCAACAAACTGCGAGCCTGCACGCACGACGCTCCGCTTCTGAAACGCGCCCGGTAGGTTATGACGCTGGAGGAGGTCGGACCAAAACCGCGCCGCAGCCTCGCCGCAGCCGCGACGCAGCCGTGACGCAGCCTCGCCGCAGCCTCGCCGCAGCCGCGACGCAGCCGTGACGCAGCCGTGACGCGGCGCAGACGGACCCGGTGGAATCTAGGGGTTCCATGAGTGCACAAACTTATCTCGTGCCCTCATTGGTCATGTGCTCATTCGTGTGTGTTGGAGGAGGGGCTCTGTAAGGAAGTGGCAGATTTTTTCCGGTTGTGTATTTTCAAATTCTAGCGCACTCGAGCTGGTTGTGGCTGAGGTAAAGTGTCAGTGGGGGGGCCGGGCCTTGTTTAAGAGGCCGGTAGCGGAGGGGAAGAAACTGTTCAGGTGGCGAGAGGTATTGGTCTTGATGGAGCGCAGCCTCCTGCCAGAGGGGAGGGGGGTGAACAGTTTGTGTCCAGGGTGGGAGGGGTCGGCCACTATCTTCCCTGCCCGCCTCAGGGTCCTGGAGGCATGCAGGTCGTGGAGGGATGGCAGATTGCAGCTGATCACCTTTCTCTGCAGAGCGGATGACACGCTGCAGTCTGCCCTTATCCTTGGCTGTGGCTGCTGCGTACCAGATGGTGATGGAGGAGGTGAGGATGGACTCCATGATGGAGGTGTAGAAGTTCACCATCATCGTCTTTGGCAGGTTGAATGTCTTCAGCTGCCTCAGGAAGAACATCCTCTGCTGGGCTTTTTTGGTGAGGGAGCAGATGTTCTGCTCCCATTTGAGGTCCTGGGCAATGATGGTGCCCAGGAAGCGGAAAGACTCCACAGCAGTTACTGGGGAGTCACACAGAGTGATGGGGAGTCACACAGAGTGATGTGGGCGGGTGGGGCTGCGTTCTTCCTAAAGTCCACAACCATCTCCACTGTCTTGAGAGCGTTGAGCTCCAGGTGGTTGTCCCTGCACCAGGTCACCAGATGGTCCATCTTCCCCCTGTAGGCAGACTCGTCCCCACCAGAGATGAGTCCGATGAGGGTGGTGTCGTCTGAACTTCAGGAGCTTGACAGACTGGTGACTGGAGGTGCAGCTGTTGGTGTACAGGGAGCAGAGCAGAGGGGAAAGAAAGCAGCCTTGAGGGGAACCGGTGCTGATGGTCCGGGGGTCAGAGACGTGTTTCCCCAGCCTCACGTGCTGCTTCCTGTCAGACAGGAAGTCTGTGATCCACCTGCAGGTGGAGTCGGGCACGTGCAGCTGGGGGAGCTTGTCCTGCAGCAGAGCCGGGATGATGGTGTTGAAGGCGGAGCTGAAGTCCACAAACAGGATCCTGGCGTAGGTTCCTGCTGTGTCCAGGTGCTGGAGGAGGAAGTGAAGGGCCATGTTGACAGCATCATCTACAGACCTGTTGGCTCTGTAGGCGAACTGCAGGGGGTCCAGGAGGGGGTCTGTGATGGATTTGATGTGGGACAGGACAAGGCTCAGATATGATCGGGCCAAATCGTAATTGACATTGTCTAAGAGAAATGTTTGCAAATAACACGTCTGTTAGAGACCATGGGTGCACCATTCTCTCCTCTATCGCTCGCCAAGAGACTGCCGCCTGAGGATCGAACCACGTAACCAGAGGTCTGAGAGCGAAAGACCAATAATATAATCTGAAATTGGATACTGCTAGGCCCCCATCCAACCTGCCGCGCTGCGTAGTTGAGGCTTTCAAACAAATTATGTATGTTATCAGCATGCATTGTACATCAGGAGATTCATTCCCAAGACTTCCAAAGTCCTAGAGACCTTCATTTTCTGACCCAGTCTGATGATCTCCCAGATGAGTGTAGTTAACAGCAAGCTGTTAAAAACATGTATGTACCTGTTAGTCGAGGCTTGTATGTGAGGGTCTGTGTCAGTGAGTGTGTGAAGAAACGCTGCAGGGTATCCACTGAGGCTGAAGCTCCACACAGTGAAGCATCAAATATCTGAATCCTGTAAAAAACACAGAGCCGGGGAGTGAGAAACAAAAACATCTGACAGCATATATGTTCTTAATACTGTTTGTTTACTGTAGGTACATCGTCTAGAGTTAAACAATAAACAACTCCTGCTACTGGCCACACTGCCTTGTGTTTAATTACAGGACAGGAATTCTGTAGTTAATGTTTTAGACACATGCAAAGTGTTGCACTTTTAGAGGCTGCTGTCTGTTCTGCTGCAGACAGTAGATGTGACTCAGTGTGCGAAGCATGCAGACACAGGAGCTACAGTTACACTGGTTTAGGCAAACACATTCTGATCATAGGAGCAAGGTGCTCTCTCAAACAAGTGGCAAGAATTTAGCTGAGAACCGTGCAGTACAGAAAAATGATCAGTCAGGCAACAACATGATAAATGAAAGTAGCAGATGAAGCTAATGTGGTCATCAGCTTAAAACTGGGCTGCTGAAAAAAGCAGAACATCAGTGTGACCCACAAAATTCACTTTTCTGTTGTGACACGATGACCAAAACTGAGCATCATAGATGAATTACTGTGGCTCATGTAGGGGCTGCATTCTTACACATTTTAACACACATCCTTTCCTCCAGGAAAAGGATCCAATAATCAGTTTCAGGTTGTAAGTTAAATCACATGCACTCGGGGGATCCTTATCAACTCATAAAATCTGAAAATATAAACGACTATACCGTATTTGGGTATTTGCCACCAGCCACTGATACATTCATCTTCAGACAGAGACTTCAATCTCAACAAGACTATCTAATTGTCATAAAGTTTAATAAAAAAGCACCATCGCTCAGCTCCTGCAGACTGCTGCGTCTCACTCTGCTCCACGGTGTCCAGAAGCCCTTCAGAAGACCGACACAAAACAATTATAGAAACATGATAGTTCGACATTAAAGCAGTTAAAGGTAGAACATAGCTTTCAGGGTCCAGAGGAGTGAATCAAAGTGCTTTACTCAATATGTCATGAACACAGGACAGAGAGGGTGGGACTCACAGAAGAGCATGAGATCCAGCAGTGAGCAGCACAGCAGAGACCCCCTCCTGTCTGCTGCCTCCGGGCTCTGCTCGAAGCCAGCCCCCACCAACACTCCAACCACAGCTGCAACAGAGACCCCCATTGGCATTATCCTCATTGTAGTAGCAGCGTATTGTTGGGGAAATATTTTCCAAGGCCCATAACTTTGACCCAGTTTATCAGTTCATACTGTCCTGACTGAGCACACGCACCTGTAACCTTGGCTACTGTGCTCTCAGTGTTTTGTCTCCCTGTTCCTGCCTGTTGGCGTCAGCTGATAGAGGTGTTATGATTAGGGTTGGGAACCGAAACTCGGTTCCAAATGAGAACCGATAAGAAAATGCCGGGTACCGGGTACCCATACAAAATACACAATTTCGGTTCTGCATAACGGTTCCTAAACGCGGTAGACCCTGTATTCCACCGGGTCCGTCTGCGCCGCGGCGCCACGGTGACCCGGCGGAATACAGGGTAAGGGCGCACTGGCCATCTGTGTGTTCTGGAGAATCACAGAACGGCCGGTCGTCAGCGGGCCATTGTCGGCCGGCTCGGTACGCTGACGGCCGGCACCGCCCTTAATTTTTTTAAACGGCATCATGTAAGTTGCGCTGACAGGCGACAGAGGTCCACAGTTGCCCCGCAGCGAGGCTCCCCCCGCCCTCCCGTAGACAGTTCACGAGCTCAGTCATTTAATAACACCAAAGATGGATCGCGGTAAACGCTCTAAAGTGAGGCTCCACTACACTAAAAAAGAAAAAGACAAGGCACAGTGTAATGCCTGTTAATAGCTGGCCACAGGCATAGCTCAGTTAAAATAAAGCACAGCTATTGTGCAATACATTTGTATTGCATGTATATTTTTTATTTGTAAAAATGTCAGTTAAAGCTTAAAAGAATAAAGATATTTTTGTTATCTAAACGTTTGACCTCTTTCTTTTACAATTTTGGAATCGAAACGGGGAATCGATAAGAACCGGAATTGATAAGCAGAACCAGAATCGGAATCGATACATTTCAAACGATACCCATCCCTAGTTATGATTCTATCTTGTTATGCACAATGTTGATTATTCTCTCTGAACTAGCTAAATACATGGGTCTGGGGTAGAGTTCTTCAGAATTGACGTGGCAACTCAACCGTGCAGTCAGATCCGTGACTGTTTGACTTGTTTTGTGAATCCTCCGGCCGAAGCTCCTAAATAAACCATCAGTGTTTGACATCAAAGCTCCAGCTCTCCCCGTGTCTCCTTCATGAGTCGGTGACTCCTCCTGCATTGCTACACAGAAGTTTCCCCCACAAATTGGCGTTGTCGGCAGGATACCAACAAATCTTCAGAACTGGTAAGTGTCATTTCAAATCCACATTTGGACATTGCCTTACCAGAATCTGTGATTGACGGTATCCTAAAATTACCTGTGAAGCTGAGCGGCTGTGTTTTGTTTTTGGTTGATGAACATTTGGGGATAGTAAACCCAGGGGATCAGTGTCTGGGGACTCTGTCCTGGCTGATTTCCTCTGTGTATGCTCATGTTTAGAGAAACCTTAAAGAAAGGCATCAGTAAAGTGGAACTTCTGTATGAAAGCAATGTAAAGATTTATATTGAACAAATCGCCGAATTCTGGGGGTTTCAGCGGCCAACACTAGCAGTTAGGAAGAAGCAGCCAGAGATATTACCGCTATCGCCTCTATAAACACGGCTCCAGCTGCAGCGCGGGGTGTGTGTGTAAATACCTCCCCGTATCTGTGTGGCTGGTGAAGTGCACTGAGAGGGAGAAAGTCACAGCCTTTGTCTATAGCTCTAACTCACACCACCGCCGTCTCTATTAAAAACCAGATGGTCTAAAAGCACTGTCGTTGTTTGTGACCGTCTTCTACGTGCTGGTAAGACGGGGCAGCGCGAGGTGCGTGCATTACCTGATGCCACAGTTCCCTACATGCTGGAGGAACTGGTGCCGGTCCGGGGTGCATACATATAATGATAGGCTAATTGATCACGGGTGGGCAGTGGCACGCGAGTGTAGTGCAAGACTGTGTTTCATCGTTGTGATGAACTCGATAGCGAGTGTATAGGCTGGACTGTGTTTCATCGTTGTGATGAACTCGATAGCGAGTGTATAGGCTGGTCCGTGCAGGACTACAATTAACTGTGCTGTTGTTGGAGAGAAAGGGTAGCGGATAAAAAGTCTATGCGCTCCTGATCGGGGGGGCATAGCGCCACTAGAATAGAGTAGTGGTTGTCGCAAGAGGATAAGCTAGTTATCGCTCTTGGACGGTCATCAGGCACCGATCTCAGGACTTGTATACAAGGGTGGAAGTGTGAGTCAAGGCGCCCACTAAGAGATCATTCCCTCCCCCCTCTGAAACCCCTTGAATTCGGACTAAATTGAGCTGGATGAGCTTTGCTGGCGCGCTGGTGTTTATTACGAGTTCATGTTTGTTTGTCTGATTGTTTGTATCGGGGGTCTATATTTGTTTGTCTAACCGCCGTCTTGTGCATGTTTTGCAACAACTAATAATGAATCAGTCCACAGCCAGGGTCAAATAAACTAAGCTTTAGTTAACTCACCAAAAGTAAATGACTTGAGACAAATAAATAATATAAAGATGTAAAGCAAAATTCTGGTAGTATAAATGTGCTGCAAAATGAAAATAAATAGCAAAAGAGTGTTTTATGTCCTGCATCTGAGTGTGCAGAGGAACATGTAAACACGAAGCACACTGTTCAGGGTGTGCTGTAGGTGTAAGAAGAAAAGAAGATTATATTGCTTTAAGAATACATTCTTAAATTGTATTGCTGGTATGTTAAGATATGTTTGTGACCTTGTATAAACCCTATGCCCCGTCCTGCACCCTGAGACCCTCAGAGGCATCACTGCTGGTCGTAAAGACCTGCCTGAGGAGATCAGGGTTGCTAACTCTGTCTGCTCTTTTAGGTCAATGTTGTATTATTTGTTTCATTTATTCTTAATCTATGTATTGTATGGTAATAATGAATAAAAACGTAATGTATTGAACACATTCCGAAACAAAGCTGATAAGACAGAACTAGACTCAGACATAATACGAATTATTGTAGAAACATTTTTGCGCTGTTGCTGCAAAATGGAAACTTTGTTGATTATCTATTCCAACTGGCCACTGGATTCAGATCATTAATATAAGTTCAATTACAGTTTTAAATATAGTTTAACATTCTTTATTAAACTGCTTCAAATTATTTCTCATATCAACCAATTTGGTCTCCATAGACATTACTAAAATTCAAATAGTTGTTAAACTACTGACAAGTTTTCTGAAACCGAGCTTATGAACAAAAGAGTAAAGGTCGCTGGTTAAGCCAGGATCAATATATTTGTTGAAGTTTTTATTGTGTGCATAATAAATGTGTTAAATGAATTGAGCAATTCTTTAAAAAGTATAATGTTGCAATCTCTTTAAAATAAGTAATTACAGTTAAAAAATAGATGTTGTTTTCCAAGGGCCTCTCCT
This sequence comes from Dissostichus eleginoides, assembly GCA_031216635.1. NCBI lineage: Eukaryota > Metazoa > Chordata > Actinopteri > Perciformes > Nototheniidae > Dissostichus > Dissostichus eleginoides. The sequence goes on along the minus strand of JASDAP010000484.1, from coordinate 635,481 downwards.
TCACAGGCCCACACTTTAAATCATGAGACTTTCAAATCATAACAGACAGAGATCGGTATCACTTTGTGTTGCAAGCCAAATCCATGTAAAGGTTCTACTCGAGCCCAATTTAAATACCATAAAGAAAGTATTGAACCCAGCTCAAGCTAAATGTCAAATGTATTTAATAATGTACAAGTGTTTTGATTTATTTTAAATTCTCCAGACGAGCTTCGTTCGAGTCTAAGCAACAAATTGTTTCTCATAACATTCTCACTGCTGTCCCAAATGTTTTAACCTTGGGCAGACAAGCTGTTCACACACACACACACACACACACACACACACACACACACACACACACACACACACACACACACACACACACACACACACACACACACACACACACACACACACACACACACACACACACACACACACACACACACACACACTTTGGATAAGTATTCACCTTATCCACATTGTAAATTGTTGCCTTCTTTAAAGTTATTAGTAATTCAAGATTAATTATTAAATTAAATGTGGTACATAAGATAAAATAAATAAAATAACTTTGACTTGATAATTTTGTTCACAACATTAGACCTGTCCTCTAATCTCTACTAGAATAAGATAAGTGTGCATGTTTGGGTGTTTTAACACTCCTGTAATGAACCTAATCTTGTTATCCTTTTCATTACAGAGCTGGGAAAATGGTGTATTGATTAGATTCTGATCCGTGCACGTCCAATTTTGACTGACTTTAGTTCTAATGTTAATGTTAATTTGACTTCAACCCATAAGTAATTTTAAATTAACTCTAAATTTCACATGATGATGGATTAGTGTTCCACATTTTTCCACTAATTTGTTTTACAATGAGGCCAAAGGTAAAGAGAGACATTGATGACCTTGTGTCCCTTTTGTTAGTACGTGGTTCCATTTTGTCTATGGCCTTGGACGGCTTCACTAAAAGTCACCCAGTTCTGCCCTGCTGCAGTCCGGCTGAGTGCAGTCACAGAGATGCTGCTCTACATGACATTAATGGTCTGGTCTGAATGGACACCATTTCCTGCTCCCAGAGAGAAGGACACTCCTCAAACTGAACATTACAGCCGTTGATACTGTCTCACATGGGTCTGCTCCCCCCCACCGAGCCATGAACTGAAAGCATGACATCTGCTTTAAACACTTGGAAGCCTCCCTGTCACACCAGCACCAACCCTTGGGTCAGTCAGATGAGACTAACGGCTTCACTTAGGGCATTTGGTTCAGATACATGACTCTCGTTACCACAGAGTGGGTTGGATTTTTAAGGCTATTCATACTGCTATGCAGAGGATGCCTGTAAGTTGGCGGCTGTTAAAAGCCCCTACTATTGTTAAAATAGGCCTAATGTCAGGGGTCTCTAATGTCTAGTTCTACATGTATTCACATTATATAGACAATGTTTCCACCTGGTAAAACTAAAGGCTGCACGAAACTCAGGCTACAATACAACCATTCTGTTCTGCTCTAACGATTCAATTTATAGATTCTACATCAAAACAATTAGCTTTTATTGTTTCCAATGATAACGTCACCTTAAGTGGAGGAATGCAAACCTGTTTTCAAATGTAGGTTTTGATTTTGTTTGACATTTCTCAGTAATGACACCCTCAGACACCCACTATCATTCATGCTATGCCATCAGTAATACGTCAGATGTTAAGGGGATGAAGCTTTTCCTCCCAAATCAGATATGCTTTGCTTCAACAAATGTATACATTTCCTGCATAATATGTTTCTCACAATTGTTTTTTGTAAGCTGCACACAGGTGATACTGAGTCTTCTCGATTCATAGATTATAAACTATACCATGCTTAAATAGACTCCTAAGTTATTATTTCATATGTAACATATGTAAGAAAAGGGAGGGAAGAGTCAATTATATTGAGTAATTTATTTTATATTGGGTCATTTATTTCTCAAACCTATGTTTTATGGAAGAGAAAATGTATTTCTGATAAACTAATATTTTATCAAAAGGTAAATGGTGAATTAATATAACATTTAGAATCATTGGGAAGGGGTTATATCCACAGGGACTAGCTCACCTTTAACTTACAATAACATGTCTCTGCTATGGACTGATGAGTATATGAGTCTTGCATGTTAAATGACTAACACAAACCTTCAAAATGATAATGTGCATGCGTCAGGAAGGCTCCCAAAATTCTGAGGGGCCTATCCTATTTTGTAATTAAATGATAATGTGCTAATCCATTACTTTGAGTTGTCTTCACTCAGAAAAACATCCCTATCAGGTGTTGCCGATAACTAGGACAGCTCTCAAGGCCAAGGGTCAGAGAGAGAGGGTCACACTCTCCGGCTGCAGAGAGCACCCCCACCCACGTGCAAGGAAGCACGAGGTCTTTCGAGATGAGAGGGGACTCTTCTCTTCACCTTTCTGCTGAGAGGATTCTACTCTTCAACTTTCTGATAAGAGGGGATGCTTTTCTTCACCTTTTTGCTGAGAGGATTCCTCTTCAACTTTCTGATAAGATGGGATGCTTTTCCTCACCTTTCTGCTGAGAGGATTCTACTCTTCAACTTTCTGATAAGAGGGGATGCTTTTCCTCACCTTTCTGCTGAGAGGATTCTACTCTTCAACTTTCTGATAAGAGGGGATGCTTTTCTTCACCTTTCTGCTGAGAGAGGATTCTACTCTTCAACTTTCTGATAAGAGGGGATGCTTCTCTTCACCTTTCTGCTGAGAGAGGATTCTACTCTTCAACTTTCTGATAAGAGGGGATGCTTTTCTTCACCTTTCTGCTGAGAGGATTCTACTCTTCAACTTTCTGATAAGAGGGGATGCTTTTCCTCACCTTTCTGCTGAGAGGATTCTACTCTTCAACTTTGTGATAAGAGGGGATGCTTCTCTTCACCTTTCTGCTGAGAGAGGATTCTACTCTTCAACTTTCTGATAAGAGGGGATGCTTTTCCTCACCTTTCTGCTGAGAGGATTCTACTCTTCAACTTTCTGATAAGAGGGGATGCTTCTCTTCACCTTTCTGCTGAGAGGGGATGCTTCTCTTCACCTTTCTGCTGAGAGGGGATGCTTCTCTTCACCTTTCTGCTAAGAGGGGATGCTTCTCTTCACCTTTCTGCTGAGAGGGGATGCTTCTCTTCACCTTTCTGCTAAGAGGGGATGCTTCTCTTCACCTTTCTGCTGAGAGGGGATGCTTCTCTTCAACTTTCTGATAAGATGGGATGCTTTTCCTCACCTTTCTGCTGAGAGGATTCTACTCTTCAACTTTCTGATAAGAGGGGATGCTTTTCCTCACCTTTCTGCTGAGAGGATTCTACTCTTCAACTTTCTGATAAGAGGGGATGCTTTTCTTCACCTTTCTGCTGAGAGAGGATTCTACTCTTCAACTTTCTGATAAGAGGGGATGCTTCTCTTCACCTTTCTGCTGAGAGAGGATTCTACTCTTCAACTTTCTGATAAGAGGGGATGCTTTTCTTCACCTTTCTGCTGAGAGGATTCTACTCTTCAACTTTCTGATAAGAGGGGATGCTTTTCCTCACCTTTCTGCTGAGAGGATTCTACTCTTCAACTTTGTGATAAGAGGGGATGCTTCTCTTCACCTTTCTGCTGAGAGAGGATTCTACTCTTCAACTTTCTGATAAGAGGGGATGCTTTTCCTCACCTTTCTGCTGAGAGGATTCTACTCTTCAACTTTCTGATAAGAGGGGATGCTTCTCTTCACCTTTCTGCTGAGAGGGGATGCTTCTCTTCACCTTTCTGCTGAGAGGGGATGCTTCTCTTCACCTTTCTGCTAAGAGGGGATGCTTCTCTTCACCTTTCTGCTGAGAGGGGATGCTTCTCTTCACCTTTCTGCTAAGAGGGGATGCTTCTCTTCACCTTTCTGCTCGGTTGGCTCTAGCAGACAACCCTGCAGGACGAGCGAGGGCTTAGTTCAGAGGCTTCTATAATACAAGGTTCCATGTTTCTTGGAGCAGTTTGATGTCTTCCTAACCTCTCCCATCACAGGGGGGACACCTGGATGCGCTCTCAAGCAGATAGCAGAAGGAATACAGGCAGATGAGCCTCCGTTTCACTGGGGGGATCAACTACAGTGCTCACTGAATGAGCAACACAAAAGCAGAGCAATTGGGGGGTTGAAATATGGCGCTCTGATGAAGAAGAGTTTGAGCCAATCAGCACCTCAGTGCTAATCTACAGTATCAGGATGCCTTTACACATCAGACACTCGGTGTCATAAAGGGAGGAGGAGAACGAGTCAGGAAGACTGACGGACATGTTCTTCCAGCTCTCGTACAAAGATGAACTTTGAATTGAATGACCAGATGTTTAAAGATGTCAAACTATGTGCAATATGTGCTATATGTGCAATATATACATTATATACATATGCCATTAATAACTGTGTAATATATACCTGGCTGCTAAATCCTAAGAACTGTTACAGGATTTGTAATTTGAAAAGTATTTTTTCTTTAGTTTTTTTTTTTTTTTTTCTTTTATTATATTTTTATTATATCATAACTTAGTACTTTTTTTTAACATATGTAACATTAAGCTGTCAGTGGCTCTTTCCTGCTGTAACGATGCAAATGTCCCCTCTGTGGGACTAATAAAGGTATTCTGATTCTGATGTACAATTAACGATTGTTTTTTATTTTTTTTATATTTTATGTGTTCATTATTATGCTTTTGACAAAAGATGCTCCAACACTGACGAGAGATGATTTTTCTATTATGATTGGCTGTATCAATCATTGTGATTGGATGTTTCAATCTTATTATGTTGTTCTTAATGTGATTGTTATTGATGTAATTGATGTTGTGTAAGTCCACACTCAAATCTGAAGATTCCCATTGATTTAAGTATTGAACAAAATATTATTAGACTAAGGTTTTTAGATTATCAAAATTGATAAAAAGAGAGGAACTGTGGGGGAAATATTTTCCAAGGCCCATAACTTTGACCCAGTTGATCAGTTCATGCTGTCCTGACTGAGCACACGCACCTGTAACCTTGGCTGCTGTGCTCTCAGGGTTTTGTCTCCCTGTTCCTGCCTGTTGGCGTCAGCTGATAGAGGTGTTATCATTCTATCTTGTTATGCACAGTGTTGATTATTCTCTCTGAACTAGCTAAATACATGGGTCTGGGGTAGAGTTCTTCAGGGTTGACGTGGCAACTCTACCGTGCAGTCAGATCCGTGACTGTTTGACTTGTTTTGTGAATCCTCCGGCCGAAGCTCCTAATAAACCATCAGTGTTTGACATCAAAGCTCCAGCTCTCCCCGTGTCTCCTTTGAGTCGGTGACTCCTCCTTCATTGCTACACAGAAGTTTCCCCCACACGTATGTCTATTGGTGAATTTTTATTTATATAAAACTATAACATTTTTATCTGCGGAACTGTAATTTTCTTCAAAGCATGGGAACTTGCATAGTCAAAAGAAAAACATTATTCTCCTATGATGAGGATATTGTTTTTAAAAATATAAGAACACTATACTAATCATAGGCCCTTCCAACCTTCTACCAATCATGTTCACCAACAATAAACTTTTACTGGCGTAAATAACAGGCCGTGCTAATTCCAATTTAGCGCACTTCAACATGAGCAGAAGTACTGAATAAGAGATTTAGTTAAAGTTCACACATCAGATATTCTTTAAAAAATGAATCAAAGTGTTTCTGTAATGTATTCTTAGCTGCGCTCTGTTCCTGCAATATGTAAGAAAGGGAAACAAAGTTTCATTTTGTGAGCAGGTTACATCGTTTAAAGCTGTCGTCAAATCATCTTTGGCAAGTTCTTGTTCACTTTCATTCTCACAGAGAGTCAGATGAGACAACAGTACTTGAGGCTAACACTTTGACGCACTGCAAGAAGAGTCTGTGCTGTTGTGGTTGATCATGGTGAATGATAAAGCAAAAACATCAATAATCATCTTTGCACAGGACCAAACGTTCAAGAGAAAATATCTGAGCCTAGCTCACCCTCTTCGTCTTTCCGAGCAAGCCCGGTGCACTAAATACCTTACGCAACACCGATGTGATAATGGATGTGATACTCAGCTCTACATTTCTATTAAGCCGGACAACTCTCAACAACTGACACAACTCGAAAATTGCATAACATAAATCAAACTATGGATGTCATCAAACTTCCTCCAATTAAACACAGAAAAAACTTAAATGTTCATTCTTGGTCCACAACATATCAGGGACAAATTCTGCAACCTCAGCATGAACATAGCTGGTTCAACCATCCACCAAAGTCCGTTCATCAAAAATATTGGAGTGATATTCGATCCAGATGGAATATCAGATTTTTTTCCACCTTCGGAACATTTCAAAGATTCGTCCGATGCTTTCCCTAGCCGATGCTGAAACTTTGGTCCATGCTTTTGTTTCATCTCGGTTGGACTACTGCAATTCACTTTTCTCCAGGCTACCAAAATCAACAACCGCCAAACTGCAACTGGTTCAAAACACAGCTGCCAGAATATTAACCAGAACCAGAAGATTTGATCATATCACCCCTGTTCTCATTTCATTGGCTCCCGATTCACATAAGATCTGACTTCAAGATTTTACTATTAACCTTTCAAATCTTACATGGACTAGCACCTCTGTATCTGTCATCATTAATTACCCCGCGAATATCTACCAGGCTCCCACGATCACATAATGCAAGTCTCCTTTCCATCCCCAGAATTCAAAAATCCTCCGTAGGTGGCAGAGCCTTTTCATTCCAAGCACCTCTCCTTTGGAATCGTCTTCCATTTCAGATCCGCAAAGCTATTTCCGTTGACTCCTTTAAAAGCACTTCAGTCACATGCTTTTATCACATGGCAATACTTATGTTGAGGTATAATGTTGTATAATGTTTTTATAATTTTTATGCTTTGACGCTTGTATTTTGTTTGTGTCTTTGCTTTTGTTTGCTTTGTACAGCCCTTTGAGGCATTTCTTGTGATTTGGGGCTAAATACATTTGGATTTGATTTGATAATTGCCGGAAATTACCAATTGCACGTGTTTGTGGTGTTAACAAATATTGATAATAATCAAAACCCGCAAAAGTAATAGAATCATCCAAACAGGACCCTCACTACTGAGTTATGAGTTATATCACACTTGTTTAACTCACATGAAGAAGGTTCTAATGTGTTCAAATGTGTGGTTATAAGGCTGGTCATGTGCTGAACGCGTTCTTTGCTAGGAACAGATACTTCCTGTAGCCTTTGCTGGTTGTCGCTCAACCTCATGGGGAAGACTAAAAAGTAAAAAATAGTAACACACATCAGTGGTGCTGGAAGGAGGATTTTGTTATGTTTGGGTTAAAAGGGTTAATACTTTGTCTACGCATTTATATCCTATCAGAAAATACGGGAACTCATCTTGTAACCAGCTGAAATATGAGCTGAAACTCAGGGAGATGGTCTCTCCTAATGGATTTGAAGTGCTTCTTAATGACGAGGAGATGCAGCTCTGCCTGTAAATGCTCTGTATGATGATGTTTCTGATTGGGATCGTATATAAAGTATTCTCTGTGATTTTTTAAAATCTGTTTCTGTCTTATCTTGGACAGGACTCATGTCAAATAGATTTAAACGTTAAGGAGACTTCTCCTAGTTAAATAAAGGTTAAATAAATAACACAAATAATAATAATATATGACCTGATTCTATGGCTTGGTTGCTGGTTGGCTGTGTTAGCAAGGTAATGGACTTGCCTGTTTTTGTAATTTAATCATAGCAAAACTCATTTGTAAAATTCCGATCTTTCATATTTCTGATAGCAGTGTTTAAGGGAAATGCTCTCTTAAACTGTAGGGGCGCTTATAGCCAGATACTAAATCCTACACGATGCTGTTTTAATCACTTTTTCACTATTTTAAAGGGCCCATGTCATGGCCATTTCCACTGATCATAATTCCATTGTTGAGGTATACTAAAATAGATTTATACTGTGCATTTTTCCAAACTCACATTGGTTTCGCATACAGCATCTCTGTATAGTATGTGTATTCAGCAGTATTCACTCTCTCCACTAAACGGCTGGTTGCAGCTCTTGCCCCCCCCTCCCTGTGAGCACAGTGTGCTCTGATTGGTCGGGACGTTGTGAATCGCGCTGAGCTCCATGGAGGTGTGGTTTCCTTGTTTAGCGATACACAGCGAAACACAGCCAAACTCATCCTGAGCACACACAAACTCACAGCCGAAGTAAAAACAATAAGTGTGGCTTGATATTGAGTAAGAAAAAGGTTGATAAACGCTGTGAGAATGGGTCTGCAGAGAGAATTTCGCCGCGATCCCAACTGTCTGTTATCAGCCTGCAGCCAGGGATGAGAAATCAGCAGAGCTGCCTGCACTGAGTGTGTGTGTGAGGAAGTCCGTGGATTGGTCAATTTGGACCAATCAGCAGAGGCTTAACGTAACGGCTCCACGGACGTAACGTAACGGCTCCACGGATTGGTCCATTTGGTTCCGGGTACGAGCTGACGTCAGCTCGTACCCGGAACCAAACGGACCCATCCGTGGAGCAAAGAAAGAAACTGAGAAATCTCCAACGAGGCGTTTTGGGGAGGACTTTTCTATGTTAGAGTTTTACTCGCTACAGGGTGTACTTTGAGGGTTTGTGACTCTGCAGACCGTTTACATGCATAAAAACCTACACAACACACAAGGTGACGGGTAATAACCGGAAAAGCATGACATGGGACCTTTAAGATAAAAGTTGATTTAATTCATGTTTCCCTGACAAACTGATCAGAATCAATTCTCCCAAAACTGAAGCCGTTTGTGTGTCGCTCTGGATGACAAACTGCTTTAAGTTGTCGTAATGTATAAATGAGCCCAGAAGCACAACTAAACGAGACGACTGAAACCAAACTGTGTCTTTACCTGACAACACTTTCTGTTGAACATGTCTGGTTTCCTCTTCTCCTGGTGGAGGGGTCCAACCGCACAGAGCCTTCAACTGAGACACCACCCACAGCCTCACTCCTTCATCACTGATGGGAGGAAACGCAGGAAGAGGCAGAACTGAGTTGGTTAACATTCACCCTGTCAAACTCTTTGTAGTGTAGAGCTTATATTTGAGGCCTTCTACTCCCTGACCTCAGTTTACAGTTTAAAGATGGCTCCTACTACACCCACAGGGGGGCGGTGTTACACCACTGATAGCCAAGTGTATTCTGCTGTGAGTTTAGTTGTAGTATTTTATGTTAAAGAGGACATATTATGTTCATTTCGAGGTTCATATTTTTGTTCTGATGTCTTTATGCTTTAATGTTCAAAAAGCTCTTTATTTTTCTCATACTACCTGTGCACCTCTTTTCACCCTCTGTCTGAAACCAGTGCCCAATCTGCTCTGATTGTTAGCTGGCCGGCTCTGTTGTGATTGGTCAACCAGTTAGAGATGTCCCATCCCTTAGCAGGACATCTCTAAAACATACAATTTGAGTGCTAGCCAATTGAAGCATGAGTGTTATATAAAGATGTCATTACTTTATGGAAGAAAACAAAGGAGTCCAATGGAGACTTATCAGGCAGGGGGGGGGCGGGTGTGGGAGAGAAACCCCCTCTGGAGGGAACACAGGGATTTTAGCCTTTGCAGACCATTTACATGCACAACAAACCTATAGAACACACTACAGGGAAGGGAAAACCCTAAAAAAAAAAATAGGGCCTCTTTAATAATTTGAAGCCACATTTATTAAATCAAGTTGTTTGAAATTCCATTTGTGAAATAACCAGAAGATTCACATAACAAGAAAAATGATATTTCATACCTCTCTATGATGTGCTTCAGAGTGACGATGTTGTAAAAGTCAAGATGGTACACCACCTCCAGCTGGGGCAGCCTCTGTAAAAACACCACAATAAATATTTCATTCACTTCATCCATTATATAAGAAAGACACGCTGGGTGTTCCTATTGTGGCAGTTTAGCAAATATAAAGGGATAAAATAAAGGGAGACTTCTGATCTTTTTTTATTTTATATTTCTAACTTCACGTCTACGTTTTTGCTACTACTCAGTTGTACAGAACTCTCAACAAAGACCTTTTTAAGGAACCTTTTTTTTGCCAGCTCATTGAGTCCTATTGTGACCCCAGAAATGTTGAGTACCCCAACGTATTATGTTAGAAATCTATAGTACAGGTCCCCAGCACATAGAAAGTGCCGGATGCTGATTTGCATATGTTGGGCAAATTTAATAATTAGCATAAGCTGCGTTACATAGGTTATTGAATCAATTTCTGACATTTTCAGGATAAAAAATGGCAGTTTCAACCAAAAAATGTCCATATTTGGACTCCCAATGGACTCATTTTGATTAATTTTGGGTTGATTTGGAATGTGCTGGGGAAAGTACTATACGTTTCTATCATTAACCTTCAACATTTCCCGGTTCTATATGCTGGCAACTAGCTCTAGTGGAATACAAACTGAACAATCCTCATCAGAAGTAACAACTTTTTTGGATCTCATGTATGAACTGTAACATGGACATGCACACACATACACACCTGGTCTCTTCTGTACTCCTGCCACAGCAGCTTGGGGCAGAGGGCTCCCTGTGACAGCAGCTCTCTGCTGGACCCCAGCAGGACACACAGCTGCTCCTACACATGACACAGATGGGACTAATATTATATTATCATATTGTATGTCATATTTAACATGCTTCCTGTACTCTGAACAAGAACCCTGCAGTAAGAAGAGACAGGGGGAGTCTTCTGTGGCTGCCACTGAAGCTGAAACATGTTGAACCACAGAGGTGACAACCTGCAGTCAGATGTGAAGCAACAACCACTTTAAATATGCAGAAGTGATGAGACAGCAGGAGAGATTACCAGAAAACACAGAGTCACTGTGCAGCATACAACCACAATGACACACAGTTAACAACAACACAGGCACACACACATCACACCATAGTCACTATACTAAAGGTGTAGCAGAACTTTGAAATACAAATCCATCTGCAACTGAGTTAAGAAATATGGCATGACATCTACCATATGCACATTTATTGGGAAACTGCCTATTAAATAGATATACAATTTGACCCAATAAAGTAACGGCTAATGTGGGATCAATAAAGCTAAAATAGATATTAGACTGAAGATGCTAAAAGCAAAAAATAAAATGTTTTCTTTTGGTAGATTTCTTCTGCTGTGCACCAGCAGGAAATAAGAAAAAGTATAATAAATTGATTTTTATAGACTTTGGTGCAAAAGTGTGCCTCAAGTCACACGTCATCAAACTTATCAGTACCCAACACAATGCAACGGTGTTAAGTAACTAAGTACAATTACTCAAGTACTGTACTGAAGTACAATTTTGAGGTACTTCTACTCAACTTAAGTATTTACATGTTATGCAACTTTGTACTTCTACCCCACTACAATTCAGAGGTAAATGGTGTACTTTTACTCCACTACGTGTATTTAACACCTTTAGTTACTTCACAGATCTGGATGAATGATGTGAAATATAAGTGTTAAATCAGACTTTAGTTCCACCTGGAGTAAATCCACAAGCTACCCTGCAGTATACAAAGTCATTCAAACTAGCTGCACCTTTACCAGCATTGAGAACACTTTAATGATCAATCATTATAAAACATATCATATATATTATTCTGAAACGGACCAATCTGCACAATGACTACTTTTACTGTCGCTACTTTCACTATATTTTGATGAGAATACTTGTTCTACTTTTACTTGAGTAACATTTTGAATGCTGTACTTTTACTTGTAACAGAGTATTCCTACACTCTGGCAATGACAAGCAACCTACAGTACACAGTGTCAGTGACACCTGCACCAACTTACTCTACCAACAACATGTTGATGGGATGGCAAGTGAAAGCTCAGATGGACAACCTTAAAGATTTGAGAATTCAATTTTGTTTTAACGTTTATATGAAGGTACTAATGCAATCCTTACCTTGAGTTAAGCCACAGATACATATTCCGCTGTTCTGTCAGATACTCACTCTCTGAGATGCAGTGAGCAGCTCCCTCCCCTTGCCCTCCTCCTGCTTCACTTCCTCAGCTCCAGTGATCTCCATCAGTCTCTCCAGCACCATCTTCACTGACAGCACCGGCACCGGGACCCCCAGCTGTACGGCCTGACGCCTCAGCTCAAACACTGTTCACACACAATACAACACATCCTGTAGTTCAGAGAGTTGTGGCATCATGTGGCACTGAGCAGTTAGCATCACTATAATCTCCTTTGGGGTGTATAAAGCAACCAAATGAGTTGAGTTGCCCAGAAGATAAACAAAGATGGTCGTCATGAGAAGTTAATATAAAATCTGTCATGCCGGCCATTCAGTAAGTGACTTTTAAATTAGATATTGAAGAGTCCGTACACACAACAAACACTGAGAAGTGCAGACTCCCTTGCTTGTACTACACATTTCTTCATAGTTTTGTAATTACTGTGTATAGCAGCAGGTGCATCCGGCCTCTGAGTGTTTCAACTTTTGCCACAGATGCTGTTTCTCAGAGCTCGTCCCCACACTCACCCAGCAGTGACCCTGCCATGGCAGATGAGACGCTCTTAGACTCTGTCTGTTTCTGTTCTCCATTCTGTGTGTGGAAAATGTTGCACGGATCGGGATTCTACAAAAAAGGGTTCGAAAAAACAGTAAAGAAACATTAAAAGTATATTACAGCAAGGTCAGAAAGTATTCAAATGTAACATATTACTTCATCATCAGTCTAACTAGTTGCTAGCACAAGTACATTTCCTGAGGGAGTTTAAGGACAAAGCAGCTCCCCCTGATGTTTAAGGCCACTCTATAGTGCAGTGGTTCTCAACTGGTGGGTCGCGGACCCGTTTCGAGCGGGTCGCAGTTGTGTGAGTGAAGAAAAAAAAAAAGTTGAAAAAAATATATATCTTTCTTTTTCTTTTTTTTTTGACAGGTAGCAGAACAATGGGGGCTATCTACCCTTACCCACAATTTAAAGTAATTCACACAGACAAGTTCAGCTTCAGAACAAAGTGAAAAACAAACAATGGCATAAAATATTATTAATATGTCGGGTAGTAATACATTTATTTATTTTCTTCTCAGTGTACCAGAATGCGTAGTTTATATGTTAGTATTTCTAAAAATCTCCTGGGGGAGTATCCCCCCAGACCCCCTTTCTGGGGTTGGGTTTTCAGCATGTGTGCCTTTTTGTGTGATACAGTTCAGCTTTGATTCCATCATCTCATTAAACCTTTTTTAAAAGCATTCTTTAGTTCTGTGAAGGGATATGAGGGATTTATGCACTGTACTTCACTTTCATTAATGTTGTTTGCTGAAAAGCGTATATATTACAGTACGATTTTTTGTTGAATAGATTTGAGTGGTTCAAATTTCGGGTCGCGATTTATTGACAAAGGAGAAAGTGGGTCCCGAGGCCTGACCAGTTGAGAACCACTGCTATAGTGTATTAAACATGCAGGGTGGCCTGAAAGGTGGGTGCTCTTTAACGTGCATGCGCCTGAATCACAGTCTCACACAAATGGCTTTTATACTTCTAGTGCACGCAGCCAGGTACGGTTCTACGAGGGTGCAAAAACCTGCATTTCACCCTCAGTCTAATTTTTTTGCACTCTCAGTTCAAAACTGAATAATAAATGCCAAGATGCTAGGGAAGTGTGTCCATCAGACTTCCTATTTCTATATGTGATCACATATGCAGTGCAACATGCAAAAGGGCTTTGTGAAAATGGTTATATAAGCATGTGTGGGAATGATTAGACACTCTCATATCTCATCATTCTCACGGCTCTGAAACAACTGAGAACGTCCCAGTTAAATTTTCCATCAGGATTTTAGGCTCACTAGAATAACCCTACAAATGAAAATATATCGTTTTGGTGAAACTGTGTTTTATGATTATGACCTATGAGAATTAACACTGTATCATACATGGTATTGATGTATTGTTTAGTAATTATGGTACTCAACAGAATTTGCACTGCAATGTGTTTCAATGATAAAACATGATAAGCTACTTTTGCTAAAATGAAGTTAAAGACAAAGGGGTGCGCTTAACAACTGCAGTTCAGATTCTGCATGGATTTAATGAGCAGAAGAATTCCATGAAGTATAGCATAGAGAAATTCCATTTCATATACGTATTGTTTCAGTCATTCATACAAATAAATATTTATTTAAAAGGTCCCATGTCATGCTTTTCCGGTTATTACCCGTCCCAATAGGCGCTTTCACACCGGAGTACTTTTCCCAGGAATAGTTCCGATAGTTCCTGGGATTTTGCGTTCACACCAAAAAGATCTGGAACTAGAACTTTTTTTTGCGAACCTTTTCACCCCTTTTTAGTCCCTGCTAGAGAGCAGGTACTTTCCTGGGAGAAAAAGGTTCCCATTTCTGATTGGCTGGGCGAATTGCAAACCACGCCCCGTAAAACTCGGAAAAGTTTTGTGAAGCCGCCATTGTATTTGCTGGCATTAGCATTATTAGCATTAGCCCCGCGCACCAACGGAGAGAGACTAACTTATGGCAACACAAAAAAAAACATGGGAGCGGTGGAGATGAGGAGGTGTCGGCGTTCTGGCAATTTACTCGGAAGGCTTCAGTAGAAGCTGCTGGGACCCCAACTCCGGGGACTTCCGGCCGGGGACTTCGGGTGGCAGTATACGCCGTGAAGTTGTTTGCGGCAGGGGCGCCGGAAGCAGGGGGTCAAGGGGCCATTGCCCCCCCCACTTTACAGCCCTGCCCCACATTTTCGCAGCGGCGGATGCCGCGGAACACTGTACATCCCGTTTCAATAATTCCACTCTACTCTAAAGTCGCATCTAAAAAGAACGCGATCTGATCTAGCTGTGTATATTTTGTTATTTTTGCAAATTGAGGAGATGATAAGACAATCTCATTAGCTACAGGCAGCGACAGAGGCTCACATATTGCTTTAGGTCAAATAAAGCAGGCAAACATAACAGTAAGAATATGTACATTTTAATCCAATCAAAGAGGACATTGTCACACCATTCAAATGTATCCATGTACATTACAACCAATAAAAAAGCTTAGATTTGTTTCTTTGTTACGTTGTTCTGTGTCAGCCGTTAATCTAGATAGATACATTTAGCTATTGATATCGCAAACATGTCAGAAGAACCAGCGCATAAGAAAATAAAATACAGTCAAACAAAACTGAACTTCAACAACTTCAATGTCACATCCCTGACATCCACAACTCCGGAGCCTGGCCCTTCAACCATAGAACCAGCGCAGCCAGATGAACCCCAAAGCAGCAGCTCTGCGACCGCAGAGACTGTCAAAACCGCCGGCATCGTTGAACCGAAACAGGCTGGTTCCGACTGCGTGGAGGCTTGTTGTCGGGACATAGAGACGGGTAAAGCTGCACAGCTAATTGTAGATAAAAAGGAGACCGCAAGATCGTTTGGGCAAAGAGAAAGGTACTTCAATGCAGAATGGTACAAAAACAGAGAGTGGTTAATTCTTTGCAAAACCACTAAACGAGCCTTCTGTGAAATATGCAGATTTGCTGCTGTCAAACGGCTTCTAACTTTCTCCAAATGTGGAGATGACAGCTTTGTAAATACCGGAGTTAATAACTGGAAAAAGTGCCCAAGCCTCCTGGACAGCCACGAAAAGTCTCATTTTCACAGAGAGTGTGTTCAAAAAAAGTGCGCATACTTCAGTCAAACACCAGTCAACATTCAGCTTGTCAAACAAGAGCGTATTGAGCAGGAAAAAAGAAGAGATGGAATGATGGAGCAACTGCGCTGTCATATGTGGGCTGGACCTGTATCGTTTAATTTACAGGAAAGGAGTGAGCAGAGGGTAGAGTGGTCCATTGACTCCATTCTTGTTCTGTTTTCTGTGACTATCTTCCCCATGCTGAGCACCCTCTCAGACTTTCAGTTGCGCACGCTACTAAAGAGACGCGTTACCATGGAAACCAAACAATGGTGTAGCTGTATTGAAGTCTGAGTGGAAACAGTAACATTTGGAGCGTCATGTTAGAATGAAACAGGTCGTGACTCACAAATCAGATTTAGTCAGAAATCGGGAGAAATGCGGGATAAATATGACCCCGGAAGGAAACCGGGAGAGGGCAATGAAATCGGGAGTCTCCCGCGAAAATCGGGAGGGTTGGCAAGTATGTAACATACAAACACACTTTTTGGCCCCCCCCCACTTCTGAAATGAATCCGGCGCCGCTGGTTTGCGGCCTGCCAGTAAACCCAAAGCAGAAGAAGACGAAGTGACGTCAGCGGCTTCATTTGCCTAATCCTCCCTCAGGGACTTATTCCGCTGTGAACGCGATCTGCTCTTTAGTTCCGGGAACTAAAGAGTTCCGATGAACTAAGTACGGCAAAGTACTTGGTGTGAAAGCGCTGTCTCGCAGACCCCACGCAGCAACCAGGAAACGACACCAGTAATACAGCTCACACTGTCCGCTCCTCGAGCCTCAAAGGGCGGAGCAGCGAGCCCCGCAACGTCCCGCCAACACTGCACCCAGACCCCACGCAGCATTCTCACCTGTTTGTCATTACTGGTGTCATTTTCTGGTTGCTAACAAACGCCATTGTAACACATAAACACACATCAGTGAGCTCATAGGGAGGGGGGGGGGGCAGGAGCTCCAACAAGGCGTGTAGGACAGAGAGTGAATACACATACAATACAGAAATGCTGTATGAGAAACCAATGTGATTTTGGAACATTGAACAATGTAAATCTATTCTAGTAGACCTCAACAATGGAATTATGATCAGTAGAAATGGCCAAAGCATGGGACCTTTAAATAAGGCTCCTGGAGATGCTCAGCCCATGCATAACCAACCCACAAGCATTCCAGTAAGGGACGTTTCCTTTTAGCCACAATGGAAAGCAGAATATTTTTTCACAACTGCCAATCAAGAGGCAAAGGAGTAAAATGGCCAGAAGAAGATGCATATCGTTCCATTCAGTCTAATATTACACTACAATTAATTTTTTTTGCCCACAAGAGGCATTTTTTTTTAAACAGAGATTACCTAAATCATCTGACTGTAAGAACATGTCAATTGTTACACTTCTTCCTCATTCCTGAGGTTAGTATTAAAAGTTATTATTTTAATGGCTCATTGTTCTTCATTGGCTATGCAGCCCAGCAGGTTCTGAGGTCCACTCACCCCCCCCTCCCTGAGCAAGCTGCCCAGGCTCTGCTGCTGCGCCAGCAGCTGCAGGGTCTCCTCCTGCAGCCTCTCAGCCTCGGCCTGCCTCAGCCTCTTCACCACACGACCAGCTGGGAGTTCAACAGCAGAACAAACAACACTTAGAATGTAAAAACACTTCTTATTGAGTATTTGAGAACAGTTTACTACATTGTTTAAAGTTATGGCAAAACTAAGCAAGTTGTTAGATGTTGGCAGCGGTGTAATGAAGTACGTTTACTCAAGTGTTTTACTTAAGTAGGATTTAGTGGTAGTTGTACTTTACGCAAGTATTATTATTCTACTCTACTTATACCTCGACTCCACTACAATTTGGAAGCTAATATTGTACTTTTTACTCGACTACATTTATTTGACAAAATTAATTACTGGTTACTTTACAGATCCATTTGTATTCAGATTCATATTATCAGCTAAAACAAAATAAACTAATAAATAAACGATGTATAATTATTGGTTAAGATATCCAGCAGCGGTATATAAAGTAATTAAAATGTGCTCCTCCTTTAACATCTGGGATAAACACATCAATGCATCAATAACTATAATTCACTAATTTAATATATGATTCTAAAATAAGACATTACCCACTATAAGTCATTTTACTTTTGGTACTTAAAGTATATTTTGATGACAATTATTGTGTACTTTTATATAAGTAAGATTATAAATGCAGGATGTTTACTTGTAAGAGAATACTTTTACACTGTAGTATTTCTACTTTGAATGAAGTAAAATCTGTGGTGAAAAGTAACTAAGTATCGTTACTGAAGTACTGAGGTACTACACATTGGAGGTACTTGTACTTTACCTGAGTATTTTCATTTAACATTACTTTTTACTTCTACTCCACTACATTTTGGAAGCCGATTGTGTACTTTTGACTCACTACAATTATTTAACAGATGTATTTACTAGTTACTTACACAATACTTAGGAAAAACTTTTAAAATGGGATTATTCGGTATAGATTAAACCATCCAACATTATATTTGAATGACTAAAACGACCAGTGGGTAAACAGAAAACTAATTGGCAGCTATTTTTAAGTTTTTAATTTCACAGTTCAAGCTTCTTAAATGTGAAGATTTGCAGCTATTGCTTAAAATATTTTTGTAAATATTTTAATATTTTACTCCTAATACTAGTACTAGTCTAAGTACATCTACCTAATAGTACTTAAATACTTTACTTAAGTACCATTCTGGAGGCAGTACTTTTACTTGAAATTGAGTATTTTTACAGAGTGGTATTAGTATTTTTACACAAGTAAAGAATGTGAATATGTTTCCTGAGTAAAATATATGAGTACTTCTTACACCACAGATTATGGGCCCACTTGTTAATAGATGACATCATATTTACATACACAAACCTGTACCTTCAGAGGGTAATCTTGTTGACTAGTAATGTAAAGGGGTGGTTCTCTTGAAGGGTCCTGTGGAGCGGCCATTATCTTTAAAGCCTGTACAAACGTATTATTTAATATGGAGCACCGTGAATAATAACTGAGTTCAGCTGTCAACTCACCGAGGAGGCTGGACAGAGTCCTCTTCTGGGAGACCGATTCACACGAGGCACTCAGTGACATTTTACCTACAACAAATGTGTATATACCATGGTATATACTCTTCGAGACAAAATCGACTTTAAAGTCCCTTGTAACCGTACATCAACAGTTTTAGAGGACTATTCCCGAGTAAAAGTCTTCATGCTGCTGTGGTACTGTTTCGGTTCACGTACTCCTCCATGTTTCTCCTCGCGCTCTTCTCTCCCATTGGTCCGAGCTACAGCCAATCATGATAGACCATTCGGCTGCGGTGCGAACATAAAATAACCCGGAGTTAAATCCCTGTCAACGCTTTTCTTGTAGAAGCTTGTTTTAAAAGTTCAGAAGGGCAGTGTCATTCTCTGGATAGCTATATTTAAGAAAGAGACATGTGAAACTAATTTACCACCCAAAATGTGCCAGGGAATAAAACAATAGATCAATATGCTGTCCAAACCTCCCTTCAGAGTTTGCTGCTACAGTATTGATCACACCACTGTGTATAACAGTCTCCTTCTGTGTGTTGGATAACAGGAAGGAATTACATTTGTGATATGCCTAATTTGTCCAAGTATGTCAAACTGAATGTAACTCACATAATCAAGAATTGTCTATTTCCTTAGTTTTATTTAAAGCTAGAAGTCAATAGTTAATCATTTAATTTGTGTGTCCCTAAAAGAGTTTGGGATGTTTCATTAATTATTTTGGAAAGTAATGGCTTTGATAATTAAAGTGGGCTCCATGTACATTTGCTGAACACATATCTCTGAATTGTTTTTCACTTTGTATCATCTCTTTCTGTCAGGATATTATTTTTTCTTCAATGTAAATGTTAACAGGGCGTTGCTGTAAAATAGCATGTTTGCTCAGCTGATATGTGTATTTAAATAAATAAAACTGTTGGGTGTTCATTATTATCATTTTTGTCTTCCTTACTTTATTTTGTTATTTTGTTTTCCTCTAATGAGTGTTATTACTGTTATTTTATTTTGTTGTTTTATTTTACATTCTCTTCATTCGTTTAATTTGTTTTACATATTCATGTTGCACTGTTGGAGGAGCCTGTGACTTAATGTGCACATGACAATAAAGCCTTGAATCTTGAATCTTATCTAGACAGGATGGGTCCTGTCAGTGGATTATTATTATTACTATTGGCATGTAATGTAGTTTGTTACCAGATGTAACTCCTGTTCACTTGGTAAATATTAAATAATGCGTCATATTTGATAAGACGATGAAACAGATTGTATGTCAAATATGAATTTGTTTTACATAACCAGGCTTGGGGAGTAACAGATAACATGTAATGGGATTGCGTAATAAGGGTATAGAAAAAAAGGATACTGTATTCCCTTACAGTTACATAAAAAAAGATGTTAACAGATTACTGTTACATTTTAAAAAATTGGGAATTAATAGCAGAGTTACGAAATTACTAAAAACTAAAAGAGCATCTAGTGTTTGTTGTTATAGGATCAGATGTTCTCTCTTCTCTTAGAGCTGTACTGTTCTGTAGGCTAATACTTTAAGTGTGAATCTATACGCCTACTGCCTGAATCTGCTTTATGGTTCCACTTTCTTTGGTTCATTTGTTCTGTTTTAAATCAGTAGGAGAACCTATATGTTCATAAAATGATGTGTGTGAGCTTAACTGTGTGTAAGAGCTAAAACAGAGCATTTTCTGCCAGCTCAGATTTTATTTCTGCTTTTTTAAACTGTAGTATGTGCTCGTGTGTAGGCTGCTGCCTGAATCTGCTGAATAAAAGGCAGCTTTTCCTATCAATAAAATCATTGTTGATCCTAAATATGCTGGGATATTAAAGTAACCCTCCCAACCCTGGCTACAGACTAGTGCACAGTGTAAACAGCAGGTACAGTGAGAGGCGTGTCAGGACAGGTGTAGCTGTAGTGTGCCCCCCCCTCTTCATAACAGAGCTGACCTGTGTTTGAAGGCCTGAAGAGGAAGTGTATTTATATTGTGGGGGAATTCCTTGCTCAAATTCACAGTTGGGAGGTTCAAGAATAAGAAATTGTTGAGGATTAACATTTTTATGAACAAATGGGATTGTGACTCAGTTCAGATTTCCCATAGTGAGTGCCACGTATACAAATCTCAGTGTGACCATGAGTGGCAGCAGCGTGCTCCATCTTGCCCTTGGTGTGTTGGAGTGACGATCACTCCTCATCGTCAGCCGGCTCCTCTCTGTTTTCTGGAGATTCCAGCTCTATTGCGTGGGCAGCAGGAAAACTGTCTCACGGGAGTTGGTGAAAGGAACTCATGAAAAGTTAATGCAATGTGTCCTCATGAATTTTTAACAGGACTCTCTTCCTATTGTGCCACTAATGTGCAGGGTGGTGATATAAACAGGAGTGCTGATGTACGGGCTGAGTGCAAACCTCATCCGCTGTCAGCAGCATGGAGAACAACACGCAGTGACACATTAGGACACACACACACACACACACACACACACACACACACACAACACACACACACACACACCTGATAACTATTTATCAAAAGATGAGTTTGTACAGTGGGGCTATAATAAATGTCAGATTTCTTGCACCTTTGAAGTAAAAAAAGAACAACAATTAAAGAGTATTTCATTCATTGTTCAGCATTGTTTTAGAATATTTGTGTGACTCAAAGTGAACAATGACCTAAATACATTATTACACATTGAGTAAATCATAGGTGAAAACTCAGATTGTACTGCAAATACAGTGCAATATCTTTAACAAATGTGCTTTTCACAAAATGTTGTCAGTGTTAATATAATTTTTTTTAATATAAAAGTGAATACTTTTTGGAAAAACAGCAGTTAAAAGATTGACCAATCATATTTAGATCGTTTTAAAAGTTTAAACATTTTTTGTTGCACCTTTTCTACAACTTAGTCCTCTAACTGTGTTGCACTAATTACACACAAGCAAATCCCTCGTATGTATAAACCTACTTGGCAATAAACCTGATTCTAAACCCTTTAATGAAATCATTTGTTAAAATAAATTTAAAAAAGAATCAATTATGTCCACGTGTTAAGCCTGCACAATATATTAAGCTTCCCCTGATTGCTTAATGTATTTAGTTAAGTTACATTCATGTAGGTCAGATCTTTTATCCATGCCTCTTGTGACAAAATCAATAGAGATGCTACAAAAAGCTTTGTGTGAGGAAGAGTTTCTGACGCAGAGAGATTATGTATCTCTGTCTACAGTTGTCACTCCCTTGTGACGGCGCACAGAAAGCGGAGTGCCCCCCTCTGTGAGGCGGCCACAGGAGTTGAGACACCATTCCTGGGAGTTTTACACCCAGAACGCTCCGCTCAGCCGGGAGGCTTTACATGTGTGCTACCTTCCTGAGAGCTCCGTCAGATCTGCTGGGCAAAACAGCAGGACCGAACCCTCTTGATTTCCATTACAGAGCTGCCTCCAAGAGCGTGTAAACGAAACCAAAGAAAAGTATTTACATAAAAAAACGTCCCCTTCATTCACTGGAGCTGTGAGACGTGTCTTTGACAGAAAGAGGAAGTTGGTTGTGACAATGAACACTGAGTTTTGAACCAGCTGCCAATAGTTCACCTCAACAAGAGAACTGATAAAAACTGGAACATGTCCTCTGATGCAATATGTTACTGAAGTGAAGACATGCATCACTGTTATTCTGCTCACACTGGGCCTTCTATTTATTTATTTTATTTTTGCCTGGATCCCTGTATTCATTGTCTTCATGCAAACCACTGTACAAACATTCCTTACTTACCTTTACTATTATTTAAAACAAACCTTGCTCAGCATTTCAGATTTATGACATTTTGGATTTGAATCCTGTACAGCAATATAACAGAATGTTAATGCAACAGAAATGTTATCAGTACTCTCAATAACCCTTATAACCTCCTCTAACCCCTAAACTGATACCACTTACTGCTAAGCCTCTGAAAAACTGCTGACAATGTTCAGTAGGTAATGTTTTACCTCCCTGATTAGACCACAGTCAAAGAATCCCAATGGCCGACGTTTTGTGGCATAAAATTGTGAGATTTAAATACATTATTTATGAAGACAGGTATCACTTTAATTGAATAATATCAGAAATGTGATAGTCCAAAAGTATCTACTTTGGAACTTAAAACATACTATCAGGCTGCTCTTAAAATGTGCAAAACGCCAGACCAGCATTTCACCAACACACACTCTTTACATAACAAACTGTCTCTCTTCACAGAGCCTTTGGACGTGCTTCCTGGTACACAATACTCATAACAAACTGAAGCCTGCTTTAACAATGTTTTATTAACTTTTTCGTAATTTCTCCTCACTTATATTCAAGTACATGGATTCGCAGATCCAGGAGACACAATCAGTAGCAAATACTTTCATACCATCATCATCATGTTCCTGTTTGATTTCCAAACAATTCCCCGTAACCCCCCTGAAATCCTCCCCCAGGCTAAGACACATGGACCTCATGTAAACATGATGCAAATCAATCTTTGCTTTTTGATTACAAAAAGTAATCTGGTAGAAAAATATCTTTTCTTTTATAGGTATGTCTCTTCTTGTGAATATTTACATTAAGTACCTCACAGTATAATCTGATTTGAAAAAGTACATACTGTAAAATAAACACAAAAAAGGTCTCAGAGGGGTAAAAGGCCTTTGGTTTTCATGAAAAATACGAAAACAATGACAAAACACAAAAAGTCCATTCACTGTCCTGTGTACCACAACAGTGAAGACTGAACCGGTGATTGTTGTGCGTCTTGTAGCCATCATGTGGGACGCCAAATATCCACAGGTTTCAAAGAGTTCAAAAAAGTTCAGAACAAAAAAACTGTGGCTACAATCAGGCGTCACTCCTGGGGACGGCGGGCCCACACAATCTCCGCTGGAAAAAGTAGCCCAAAACTATGAGCAACATCTCCGAGGTGCTGCTGAGGGCCACTATGAATGGCGCCTGGGACGCGAAGTCAGCCTCTGCCCGGCGGAACGACAGCTGCATGACGGCCAGGGCCAGCAGGCTGTTCTGCACCCCCACCTCGATGCTCACCGTCTTCTTCTGCGGGGGAGCCAGGCCCGCGAGCCTGGCCAGGATGGCCCCGACCACCAGCCCCAGCAAAGGCACTGTCACCCCAACTGCCACAATCTGGGGCCGCACATTGGCCAGGATGGACGCTCCCATTTGGTAGGCCATGAAAATGCCACCGACGATGAGCACAAAGCTGAAGGGTCGTATGAGTGCCAACAGGACGCGGGTGAGGGCGGGCAGGCGCAGCTTGACCAGCATGCCCAGAGAGATGGGAATGGCGATGAAGAGGAGGGTGCCCAGGATCTTCACAAAGGGCACGTGCAGGGCGGCGTGCACGCCCAGCAACCGACCATACAGGGCTGAGGACAGAGGCATGGCTGCTGCCGCCACCACCGTGGAGACCAGGGTCATGGAGATGGCCAGGGTCACGTCTCCCCCGAGCAGCAGGCTATACAGGTAACCCCCCCCACCTCCTGGGGCAGAGCAGGTGATTACCAGGCCCAGGGACAGCGCTTTGGGCAGGTTGGCCAGCCGGGATATAGAGTAGGCATACAATGGCATCACCAGGAACTGACCAAGCACCCCCAGGAGCAGAGGTACCGGGCTCTTCAGCAGCCCCCGCAGAACCTCCACCTCCACCTTGCACCCGAATGCACACTTGTTGACAAAGATGAGGGGCAGCAAGGCGAACAGCACCGGGTTCTCAGAGAAATGGGACAGGCCACCCGACTGGATGAGCCGGGTGGCCGGGTCATCATTCCCAGGCGCCACTTTGATGGAGTAATCCGTCCTTTCCTCGATCAGAACCGGCACCGAATCCTGGTCCAGTTCCAGCAGCTGGATCTGCAGCTGAGCCTTGCCTGGGAACCCGGAGCGGATGCTGATAATGTAGCTCTTGGCTTTTCCTTGGTGGCCGCTATCCGTCACATTCAGTATGGAGAGGACCTCCGGGTCCAGGGAACGGACCGTAACCCGCTGCTTCCAGCTCTGGCGGGCCTTAACGCTCGCGGCCCCGCTCCGGTACTGGCTGCAGATTACAATCACGCCGTTGGTGTTTTCAGGAAACTCGAATTCCTGCGACGAGCCGTCCCCGATGCTGATAAACCTGCTGCTGCCGTCTGCCGTGAGGTCGGTGTCGTTACTGCTGTCGACAGTCAGGTTTCCGGTGGCACACGCCCGGTCTGCTCCGCCGGTAATAAGGAAGAGACAACAGAATGTAAATAGCGTCCTCATCTTGCTGACGGACAGGGGGCGGAGGGGCGCCGCAGAGACACGCTTCTCCCCCGCGAGCGGCCTCCCCAGACGGTTACACCGCCGCCCTGTTACACCGGGACGGTACACTTCTCATTCTAGTCTCCGGGACAAAACAAACGCGTCGGCAGCCAGCTCCACATCTCGTCTGGTTCCCATTTTCTCGCTGCCTTTATACCGGAACCTAAACATCACCCCGCCCTGTCCTGCTCGAGCCCAGCTCCACAGCAGCAGCCCCCGGCACACAGGAAACACTCTAACACACTCCCACAGGTTCTCACGGCTCCTCTTTGTCTACTCGGTGTGAAAATGTCTTTGTGGATAAAGCCCAGAACCTCTCCTCTCGGTCTGTTTGTCTCCCCGCTGGATGGACGCTGAGAGCATCGTAGCTCCGCTGCTCGGATTTATTTAAAGCTAGCCTGAGTAAAATTGGAACTTCCGGTTACGACATGCCAAATTAAACCGCTTTATCTCATAGTAACGTTGGTGGAATATAAAAGTACAGAATTTAGAATTAGTAATTCGACTATTTTAGCAAAATATGTCATCCACAAATGCTGCTACCTCAACATTTCTCTAAAATGTATTGGTTTTCTGAATGTCAAAGAATATTAAATGTTGCAAAAGTAAAAATGACCAACAATTTTACCAATTTCTACACACCTTAATTCCTTATCATCCACTTGTGTTTTGTTTATTTTTTTTTTCTTTCTGTTGTTTGTTCATAATGCCCTCAGTTTGAATTCATTTAATGAACACTGTTGTGATGTGCCCTTTTCTGAAATATTCTATAAAGTTGAAAGAAAAGAAAATAAAACATTGGTGGAATATTAAACTGGATAAAGGGAGAACGTCAAATACGTTGGTAATTTAATTAATTGCAAATGTATATATCCACCTAGGAGTTTCAAGTCAAAATGTTGGAGTGTGTTTTTATATTGTGCTCACATGGTTAAACATTCCTAAATCCAATGTTATTTAATCCCTATCAAATACCCTCAATGAACTCAAATTATGAGATATTACAGCCTAGAATTATAGGCCCACTGGTTTCCCTGGAGATTATGTACATTTGGAGGCAGCATAGGTGTTACAGATGGCAGTGAGGTCCGATATACTTCAAAACTGACAGGTACACAGAGCACAGCACACACCATGAGCCAATACATGATTAACTCCAGGCCCCTGTAGCAGGTTAATCCAGCCTTGGATATACAACCTTCAGTCAAATGTGAACAATAGGAAACACTTTCTTATAATTTCAGCAGTTTGTATGACAACTTTATAAAGATACATTTGCAGAAATAAACCATTTGGGCCTTCGCTAGACTCATATTGTATCAATCAGAGAAACCCTTTGGAGATCCTGGATATCCAGTTCAACTATTGTGTATTAACTGGTTTGTTATACTCACATATCAAATGATAAGGGCCTTAAGGAGGGTCCTGCTTTATCAGTTTAACTCAATAGAGTGGTGCAGTGACGCGTCCTAAAAGCCGGAAGTAAGCTTCTTCCGGTTCCCTGAACAAAAAAACAATGCAATTTCTCCATGGTTGACACACATTTAAGACACGGATCACGTTTTGTTCAGTCAGATAATCTCCACATGTCTACCCTACTTTTATAATTTTCGAATCATAAATCTAATCGATAGATTTATGATCGATAGATTCACTGCACCACTCTATACAACCTGATCTATGTCTGCTAGGACAAAGTACCACCAGATCTGGGGCCAGATTTTATTTTAGCTCAAAAATTGTAACATTACACAGAGGAGTAAGGGAACTGATTTATTAATGTGATTTATATATAGCATACTGTTTACTTAATAAATAATAACGTTTTCTAAAAGTAAGTGAGCAGGGGAGAATAACAAGCAATTCATTGTTTTTCCCAGGGCCAGATGCTAAAGCATAGGCCTATGCCTGTTATTCTTACATTACATTACATGTTAGACGCTTTTATCCAAAGCCACTTACATACTCAATACTGTGGGCAATCCCCACAGGAGCGATTTGGGGTGAAGTGTCTCAGGGACACAACGACATGCTGACTGCAGTGGGGTTTGAACCTGTGCTCCCCTGATCCCAACACCAACGCACTAATCCACTGCGCCACACGCCTCTTACACTTTTGCGATATTCAATTGAATAATTTCTTCTTTCACTTAAAAAAACTGCTTTTGGATTCAAGACATGCAATATGGCGTGATTCTTTTATTTTTACTGTATGTAAAAAATGTGTTTGAAAAAAACAAACACATTTTTAACCTAACCCTATATATATATTTTATATTAATATTATAATTTTTTCCTCTCAATTTTCCACACTTGGATAATTTATGTTCTCTAGTATTGTTTTTCATATTCTAAGCCTATAGGTACACAAATCACCTTTACTTCCGAGCAGGGACGTGCACAGGTACGGGCTAATGTTGCCCGGGCAAGGGCCCGTTTGCTATTTTTGTCTGACCTGCCCCTCTGGAGAAAGCGAGAGTTTTTTTTTGTTTTCTATTGTGGCCGAATCAACATGATAAGCCCACAATTAGTATTGTAGTGTCTCGCTGCGGGAAACACACCTTGTCAGCGCTGACATCTGCCCCCAGTCACGTGACTTTGTTTACAATCTGACAGCTGGAAGCAAAGGAAAGCCCTCCGGCCTCATATGGCTATGGTGATCATACTATGTGCCTGCCTGGCGTTAGAGTATAGGGGACAAAGCAGGGGACTTTACTTCCTCTCGCTCTCTTTTCTTGATCACCCTCTCATGGGAGAACACTTCACTCTCCCGCTTAATTGTAGGATTTCTGCCATGTCTCTACCACTTTAGTTTGACCATCTCTGTTATTAAGTTATGGAATATTAAATAAATAAGTCATTAGATACCTTACCGTTACTGCGCTCATAAAGAATGATAAGAATAAGAATAATGCTTAATCCACAAAACTAAAAATGTGCCTGAATAACAATTTAGCAGTGGACATAAAAGTCAACTGAGTGCCCTTTTTCCAGTTTAGAGCAATAGCCCTTCCAAATGTCTGTGCACATCCCTGCTTCCAAGCAACAAAACGTTTATTTTTAAGGAAAGGAGGCACTACTTCCGGACCCTTTCTCATTTCACTAATTTCCCCTCCTCGACTCCTCGAATCCTCAAACCTCGGTCCTCCGGTAGTGACCCGGAAATGGATTTCAGCGCGCCATGTTGAAGGACATCTCATTTCTCTAAATGCACTTCGAGGACCGAGGACCGAGCATCGAGGAGGCTCTCTGGAGGAGCTATAATCGAGGATACACTGATGGTTCCTCCACGGATGTATTTACGGCAACAGTGCAGTTAAAAGAGTCGTGACGCACGGCCGGACTTATCTCAGCCAATGACAGCTCTGCATGCATCCCCTGGATATTATTTTATTAACTGCTTTCATTGCGACGCGATGTTTCCAGTGAGAACAGCTGTGAGGTCCGTGCAGAAAGCAGAGCAGTGTGTATAATATATATCACTCAGTATAACAGGCCTACATTACTCTCTGTATGCTGTAGTTTAGTAGATATCTACAAACAAAGAGTCATATTTTCTAAGACCATTTAGTGCTTCACATAAAAAATACACAACGGCTGTAGCCTGATTATGCTTTAGGAGCTGTAGGTGTGTGTGTGGTACAGTGTGTGTATGTGTAGATGCGGCGGATATATATATATATATATATTATATATATATAATATATTATATACTACACACACAATATATATTATATATATATACACATATATATATATATATATATATACACACATATATATATATATATATACACGTGTGTGTGTGTATATATGACCGCATCTGTAGCCTGTTATTGTCTCATTATACCGCACTGTGAATGAATTAAAAGTAAATATATAAGTCATCATGAACACAGTTCTGTCCATCAGACAGAGGCCGTTTCTCAATGTCGAGTAGAGCTGCTGCAGAGCCACTATTTCAAGTATACTACGTCATTGAGTGGCGCCGAAGGACTGTTTAAATGCATGTTAAATGCCCAGCATTCGGCGCCACTCCATGACGTAATATACTTGAAATAGTGGCTCTGCAGCAGGTATACTCAAAATTGAGAAACGGCCAGAGTGCTGTGCCTCCTGTCATCATTAATGGACGTCTCTTTAAAATGACTGCTCAGAGGAGAGGATTTCTCATTTCTCTAACCACCTGCTGCTTCCCCTATCCTTGTGTCTTAGTCCCGCCCACAGGAGATGCGAGCGGAGGAGTCGAGGAGGGGAACCGAGAAGGGGAATTAGTGAAATGAGAAAGGGCCCCGGTATCACGGGTAACTGCAACTATCTTCACGTAACCGATCGTTAATCCAATCAGAGCGGCCCAAAGCCTCAGCTCTCCCCGTCCCTCAGCCAATAAGCAGGGGCGGTCACATGGGAGAGGGAACACCGAGAAGGTTTCTCATTTCTCTCATTTCCCCTCCTCGACTCCTCGGTCCTCCGGTAGTGACCCGGAAATGGATTTCAGCGCGCCATGTTGAAGGACATCTAATTTCTCTAAATGCACATCGAGGACCGAGGATCGAGCGTCGAGGAGGCTCTCTGGAGGAGCTATAATCGAGGATACACTGATGGTTCCTCCGCGGGTCCTCCGCGCAGGGCTGCCAAGTTTCAGTAAAAAGTAGGAGTGAGACTTTCGGGGTCGATGCGTTCGGCGGCGAAAAAAATGTGGCCTTTTTTAACGTCGATTTAGAGGAATATCTCAATTTAAATGAACATTAAGACTGTTGTGATGTCTTCACCCCCATGCCAGCTGCTCTCCCTGCACTGTCGGCCTCCTCATGCTTATATAGTGTTAATAATTGACCAGCACAAGTAGAAATGAAAACAATTGTAACAAGAAAAAGTTTGACAAATAAAATACATTTATTTATAAAATGTCAATATAAAGAAAACATAGCAGCCTTTTAAGAACCAATAACAGCCTTTTCCTTTAGTGCATTTTTTTTTTAAGTGTAACAAAATTAGAACCAGAATAATATATATATAATATAAAAAAATAAAGTGCATGTCTTTGTTTGTGTGTTTTGGTTTACATGACATGTCTCATGTTGTAGGTGTTTGTGGCAGATGTTGATGCCTTGATGACAGAGCGTGGGGGCTCCCATTTGAAACACTGTGGCTCAAGGTTTGCCATCTTCACAGTCATGATGGATGATGGAGTTCCATCAAGAGCCAAACTGTTTCGGGTTTTGGTTTTGTTCAGTCCCACCACAGAGAACACTCGTTCAGCATCAGCATTTGAATGTGGAAGTACCAACACCAACTTGGCAATACGAGAGAGCCTCCCAAATCTGCTCATACCGGTCACCTTTGAAAAATGTACATAGGAAGCCTAATTACTCTCAAGTATTTTTGTATAGAATTAAGTTGATTACGTCAATGGGTATTTCAATGGGTGCAGAATAATTCTTACCTTATTCTTCATTGATGCCATGTTCCCCCAAAAGCTCTCAATGTCGAACGTGGCTGGGTCTTCGGGCATGGCAATGTCCATGGACTGGTAGTCCAGAAACTCCTCACTCAGTTTGTCACGCTCGTCAGGTCCGTTGTATGGGAGAAGTTCAGGAAACCTAAAAAGAACAATGTGCACTGATCTGGTAAAGTAATGTAGCTGAAACGGGTTGTTTTTCAGATGTGGTCATTAAACTTTACAATCTATTAAGAAAATGTTAAGAAAATGTGACAAGAGCCAAGAGTCTTTAACCTGCTCTACTTATTAAGCATATTGAGATAACTTGTGTTATGATTTGGCACTATAGATAAATGTACTTGACTTGATACCTCAACTAACCTGTCGACAAAGTACAAGGCGTCTTCCACTCCACACTCTACCCTCTGCTGGACATCCAGAAACATGGCATGTTTTATCAGGGGCTCTCTCATGGGGAGTTTCTTCATGGCATACTCCACAGCCCTCACCAGAAACGCCACTGCTGCCTGCTGGAACCTCTGCACTTGCTGCGGTGTAATGTCTCCTGCATCAAGGAGCCTGTTGAGTGTAGCTCGAGTAGTGAAGCCGATCACCAGCTTTTCTCCTACGAGAGACACAATAAATCAACAACGTCACAGAGGTCATTAAGGTGCTGTATGCGATTCTGGAGAAAGATTGATGCAATATGTTCTCATTCCCAACACCAACATGTCAGTATGAGACTGGGAATAAGACCGGTGTTGAGTCACTTTAGCAATCATCAACAACCACAATAGCTAACTTGAAAGCACCCCTTTAAGTATCTTCATCACATCAGTGATTGATTGATTGATTGAATACTTTATTAGACAGAAATGCAAACAGCACAAGGTACAGTCACACATTTAGGCTAAAAGGATAACATAAAAAAGTCCTGTGGACTTGTTTCCATTGTGGTCCTATGTGTGTGATGAGATGAGATGACATTATCAAACTCATAACTTGTCTGCACAAGCAGCCCTCTAACAAACACAAACAGTATGATGTGAGTGAGATCAGTGAGTGGATAGTGCATCTGTATCTGCTGATGCAGTGTGAGAAAAAGTTTTTAGAGAGTACTTGTCCATGGACAAGTGAGTTTGGCAATTTACTTGTCCGAATACATTTTTCACTTGTCCAGAATGGACAAAAATTGGGGCCACTGGAATCTTCTTCTTCGCCATCGTATTTTACATTTTCCCACGGTTTTCATGACACCGCCAACGTAAGTGAGCGGTAAGATTTTACTGCATCACACATAGGGTTGGGTATCGTTTGGATTTTAACGATTCCGGTTCTGCTTTTCGATTCCGGTTATTTTCGGTTCTCGATTCCAGTTCTTTGAGAGGGTAAAAATAATGACAAACTGGGAGAAATATATATTTATGAAAACATTAAGTCAAATCTGTATTCCTATTTACAAATCACTTCATACTGTTTAATTTCTTACGGTTATTGAATACAATTATATAAAAATAATCTCTGCATTGTTTGGTTAGTTCTAAGTGGTGCAGTTTGAGAATGTACAATTGGCCCTGTCTCCTCTGATGTTACACTGCAACCTGCCTGTGAGACAGAGTCCAACCACACATGTCCAACAGATAGGCCTAATAATAATAATAATACATTTATTTATAGCCTATAGGCCAGGGGTCACCAACCTTTTTTAGGATGAGAGCTACTTTCAAAAAATAAAACAAGTCGGGGGCTACTTTTACTCCTCTTTTTTTTTGTTTTTTGCAGTGTATATATTTAGCACATTTTAACATTATTATATGCTGACCTTTAACCTTTGTGTGCTGTTTGGGTCTGTGGGACCCGTTTCAGTGTTTACTAAAAGAACATGTATGCAATTTAATTATTTTAACCTGCTTTATTTGGGGGTGGACCTCACCTCCTGGAAGATTTTTTTTAAATGTTGAAGTCAAATGCATCAATATGGTGCACTTGAGCACAACATGAATTTATGGATACAGCTCTCACACTCAAAGGGAGCTGTATACTTTTCAATAATCCAAACATCTTTAGAATATGATCACAACCAATAACAAATCATTTAAACTTGTTTATTCTTATCTTATGTTACCTAGTTAGCATTCTTTCTTTTATTTATG
Organism: Dissostichus eleginoides; assembly: GCA_031216635.1. NCBI lineage: Eukaryota > Metazoa > Chordata > Actinopteri > Perciformes > Nototheniidae > Dissostichus > Dissostichus eleginoides. Next base: position 602,792 of record JASDAP010000484.1, on the reverse strand, counting down.
CATATTTTACTAATCACTCCCCTTTTAAACTGTTTTTTGTTTTTTTGACTGTCCTATAGTACACATTGGAATGATTTCTTACTTTATCTATATTAAATAGATAAAGGTGTGCTCTCCCTAGCTCTCTCGCTCTCTGTCTCGCTCGCTCACAGAGGCTGTGTGTAGATTCTGCCAGAAGGAAAGGTCAAACTCCTTATGAAGCGGTGAGCTGCCGCTCCACATTGCTTTTCTTCCAGACTGCAACGCTGGTCCCGCAAATCAAGCAAGAACGTGATTGGTCGATATTCATTGTGGGGGTGGGGGGAGGAGGGGTGTTAGATAGATATAGAGTTGTAGTAAGTAGATAGAGTTCGCTATGATTGAGGTTTCGTTTGTGCATAGGGTAGATTCTTTTAATTACATTCCCTTTTTTGTTTTGTGTATTTTTTACATTTTGGATTTGCATGGCGAGCTATTTTTAGAACATGCCCCGCGGGCGACTCACGTTGCCTCTGCGGGCGACTAATGGCGCGTTTCCACTACAGCGCGGAGCCCGGCCTTGCTCGGCCTCACTCGGCCTCGTTAGGCCTTGTTAGGACCAGCTCACTTGATGGCGCGTTTCCATTACAGTTTAGGAACTGGGGCAGTAACTATAGTAACGCAGTGTAGGCGGAGCGATCGGCTTTTTGGTGGGCGGAGTCACGCTGCTTAAAACTGCCGTGACGCCATCTTCAATGCGAACATAAATGTAAGGATAAAATAGACTTATTTGTTAGAAGTGAGCTTTCGAACAGATAGGGACAAAACGCTTTCAAGCAAATAACAGAGCGTTAGAAAAAACGTACCATGCAGAGACTCCAGTAACGCCGTTGCAGAGTCCAGGCCTCCATCCCTCCCAACGCTAGCCGGTCTATGGCCGTAAATGGTGTCCATTAGCTCAAACCACTTCCAGTTTTTCCTACTGGCACCACTCGTGTTGTTATTATCTTTGACCAAGCGATATTCACTCTTCATCTTTTTGAGTTTTTCCCTACACTGCACGACAGTCCTCGAGTAGCCGCTTGTGGACATCTGTGTAGAGACCTCCTGAAATACTTTAATATTGCGAGTTGTCCCGTCGAGCTCCCGCTGGATCTTATCATCTGCAATGTAATGTAGGAACGTCGTCACTTCCTCGACCAACCACGGCGTGCTTTTCTTTGCCATTTTAGCTCCTCTGTTGACAAAAATGCTGTTTATAAAAATGCTGCAAGCTTCGCTATATAGATATGCGACGCTAGGGATTATCTCGCGCGCCGATTGTGACGATTCTCTCTGACCAATCAGCAGTCGAGAGTGTTGACGTCACAACTCAGCCTGGTTGTTCCTGGCCCTAGAACCACGATTTTATGAGGCCAGAAAAACTGTGAATTAGGACCCGCAGGCCGGTACTAGGCCAAGTGGAAACGCAACCAAAGTCGGGCCGCTGACGTCACAGCCCTCTTAAACCGGGCTCCGCGCTGTAGTGGAAACGCGCCATAAGTGCCCGCGGACACCGTGTTGGCTACCCCTGCTATAGGCCTAGCGCTTTTCTACAACTCAAAGAAAAAGACGAGAGAGAGAGAGAGAGAGAGAGAGAGAGACGAGAAAGACGAGAAAGAAAAAGACGAGAAAGAAAAAGACGAGAAAGACGAGAAAGACGAGAAAGAAAAAGACGAGAAAGACGAGAAAGACGAGAAAGACGATACAGAACATGGAGAGAGAGCTGCGGGGCTCGGCCTCCGCCCCCTGTCCTCACAACTCTTATTAATCCCGGGACCGGACAATTTTTATTTGTTCCTACTCGGAACTGAGTTTTGCTTCCCAACCCTGCCACTGTGCTACACTTCCCGCCCCGCCCCCGTCTAACTGTACAGAAAGCGGCGAGATGCATTTCCTTAGGAATCGACAAGCAGAACCGAAACTAACATTTCTAAACGAACAATGGTGGACACGTACAATTTGCAAATGAGTTCTACCTTTTGTAAACTGAATTATCAATAATTTGTCAATAAATGAGGGCGAAAAACGTCACTTGTCCGCCGGACAAGTCAATTGAAAGATCTACTTGTCCGATATTGTAAATAACACGTCCCGGACGGTGGGACGTGTGCTTTTTCGCACACTGTGATGTGAGTGAGATCAGTGAGTGGATCGTGTATGTGCATCTGCTGATGTGAGTGAGATCAGTGAGTGGATCGTGTATGTGCATCTGCTGATGTGAGTGAGATCAGTGAGTGGATCGTGTATGTGCATCTGCTGATGTGAGTGAGATCAGTGAGTGGATCGTGTATGTGCATCTGCTGATGTGAGTGAGATCAGTAAGTGGATAGTGTATGTGCATCTGCTGATGTGAGTGAGATCAGTGAGTGGATCGTGTATCTGCATCTGCTGATGTGAGTGAGATCAGTGAGTGGATCGTGTATCTGCATCTGTTGATGTGAGTGAGATCAGTGAGTGGATAGTGTATCTGCATCTGCTGATGTGAAACTTGGAGGATTACCTGGCAGTTGGTTTGATGGGTCCTTATAGAGGATTTCATGCAATTCCCGGTGCTGCAGTGCTGCGGGCTTCAGAAACTTCGAGAGCAACTTGCGGATGAAACTCCGTATCTACAAATATTTGTATTTCAGAAAAGATTTTCAAAATTACATTTAACCTAGAAGTAGAGTGCTAATGAAAAAAGGAACAAACATAGTACATTATTACTAGCATACTGTATTACTAGCATACTGTATCCCAACCTTCCCAATTTACCTCATCATGTAGAAGGAAGATGGAGGACTTCTCTCTCT